>UZAE01001245.1:0-14321 GCA_900617975.1 Rodentolepis nana | reverse complement strand
TATATATATATATATATATATATAAGGATGTAATTCAATGGGAAACGCTGAGATCGATACATCGTTAATTCAAACGAGAGAAATTCAATTTAATTAATTCATAACTTGTATCCCAGATATTCAACTAACTCCACTTAGTTACAGATTTATGTGAGAAACCGTTTTTGTAGATGCGAGCAATTCACCTTAATAGCAAAGGAATGACAAGATTTGCCCATGTACTATAATCGCTAATTTTCAATTAAAAGTTAAGCACAATATTTTTTTGCCTTTATTAAAGTGTAAATTACTTGCAGTTTAAAGCTCAGTTGTGCAAATTAATGAGGTTATTTAAATACATTAAGTGAACATAGCCACTAACTTCAGAAACATGAAAAATGAAAAGTGGCGTATCTTATCAGAGTGATCTATCAGTAATGTACACCCTTTAAGGATAAATTTTAAAGTTAAGTATTAGGGGGTTGCATTACCTCACAAGGCAAAATTTTCTTTCCTCAAAATGTCGTAAGATGCGCTCTCAGTGACCTCAATCAATGTTCGCTCTGTGACCTCTATCACTCTCTCTCTTAAAGAAGTTTCAACTTTTTAAGAAGAAGGTGTTGGAGTGGGGGGAGAGGAGGGGTTGGGTAGACTAGGCGTTGCTAAAATAGACCAAATTCTATGTGATGACTAAATTGTGCTGGAGGGAAATCATTAAACACGTAGGTTTTAAAACATCTACCGCTTAGAATTCAATGAAAGTCTCTGCTTATCACACTAGGCATTTGACAAAACATACATGCTTAGTAATTTATTTTTAATTCTACCTCTATTTGTATCGGTTTGAAGCGTCTGTTGTTGACTTTTTAAAGGTTGATTATGCACAAAAAAATATTTCCAATTTAAGTGACCCAGGCCTGTCAAAAAGATAGGTAATTTTGGCAGTTTTTGGGATTGCTGTAAAAACTAGCCCCACAGTCTTTCCCTTTTAAGTATATTATTTATTACGAAATTCGGTTGATTTCTAAGATGAATTAATGTTTTGACCATCTAATTATATAAATCTAGGGAAGAAATTACAGAAACTGAAATTTCACTAATGTCGGAAACACCAACTAATTTGGAGTTAATAACTCAAGCCTTTAGAAGAATCAGAGCAGAAAAATTTTATTTCTTTTATTTCAAAGTGGATTAATTTCTTAGTTTTATAAAACATTGTCAATTTTGATATAACTGAATGGCCAAGATTTGGTGCTATTTTTAAATCGTGCTACATTTATTGCTAACTTTCGTTAATCATAATTAGGTTCACATACGTAAACGGATATGTCTTAGACCTACTGTGAAAGACACTTTCTGACACTCATTTTGTCAAGATTGACGTCCTTAAGTTAATAATGTTGACAATCAAGTAGTTTGCACTTGTCGGGTGGGTATATTGTATCGCTTTATTGACAGAAATTAAGCATCATGTAAAAACAAAAGATGATTTCAAGAAACTGTCGTGTATTGTTTGCGACTGAGAAGAAATCAACAAATATCGATACACGTGCGGCAAAATACAACGCTGTTTTGGGATAAGATAATGAGTTACTTGATCGATTAAACCGTATTTTCTTCAAACTTTTGCTTGATACGACACTATAAGGCAACAAAGGGAAATATGATGACATTTTCAGACTGTTCACATTATATTGAAAAAGAAGGGCTGCGCGATAGACTTACCTCCACGTGTTGCATCCTGGGCAACGTATACTCATACGACAAAAACGTCTATTTACCAGCAGTTGACTTCTCACTTCAAACTACCATCACCCCACTGTATGTCATATTCGACTACTTTCACAGAATTCACCTCACCTTTTTTCTACCTTCGTGTTTGCCTCTTTTACATCTTTGAAACACTCTTCTGTTCCCCCTCCCCCTCTCGAATTTTTTTCACTTTGATATTTCTTCTCTGTGAGGCCTGAAGTCACCTAAAGGGCTAATGAAACTATCAAAATGCCTACCATTTGATATAAATGAATATTGTAAAAGAATGAGTCGACTTTTAATTGACGCAAATTGGGTCTAGGATATTGATGACATTTGACCAACAGCTAGGCACTGTGGGAACCTTCGATGCTAATTGAAAACATAACTTAGAGGCGTCTTAAGTAACCTTAGAAAATGCTTTTCAATGTGCTCTAACAGTTTGAAAACCCATTCAGGGGTGATGGCCAATACAATTCAAAAGTTGCAAAACCGGTTTGCAGTTTGACTTTCAGTAATTAATCATCAAATTAGTTCCATCCACTGCGTATTGCAAAAAAAACAAAAGGATATTTTACATTAGGGTGCATTCTCCTGGGCTTTCGTGTTTTGTGCAAAGTTGGAGTGGTGAGTAACTTTTCGCACACAATTTCAATGAATTTCAAATCGACAATGTGTTAAGCTTCTACCTCCCACGCTATACCATAGTTATTGTCATTGTAATTGTCGATGGCAGTTAAAAAAATTGTATATGCTTTTATTATGCGAACTCATTCCCATAAGGGAAATGACTCTGACACCAGTAGGGTCAACAAAAGAGCGACAGGTTAGAAGTCATGTTGTCGTTCACCGTTTAATACCCCTGCTGTTCTAATTTAGGGGACGCGATAGGCTTACCTCCACGAGGTGCACCCAGAGCAATGTATACTCATACGGCAAAAAATCTCTATAAACCGGTAGTTGATTTCAAATTACAACGAGCCCACTGCATGTTATATTCGAACACTTCCACGGTACTCACTTCTCTTTTTTCCCTGTCTGTCTCTTTTACCTCTGTGAATCACTCTTCTGTCCCCCCCCCCCTCCTCCTTACGACTGTTTGTGACTGATGTTTCTCCCCTATGTGAAGTCCGAAGCTAATACTAACCATCAATTTGACATAAATGTTCGAACTTGCTAACCACTTCGATTAGTGAGAAAATGCACATGTACTGATGTAATTCAGTTGCATGAAAAATCAGATAGTGCAAATAACAACTATTCGCATTAAATGAGAGAGCCAATGTATTCAATCTTTTGACTTTGTTTCCTAGTTTCCAATAACAGCAGCAATATGCCTTTGCTCAATAAAAGTGCGATTCTAATGGCAAACCATGTGATAAATTTAAAACTTTTAATAAATCAGATTAAGTCAGGGAGAATTTTTATGCTCTTTTCTGGAGTTAAGAAATATTAACCATCTCCTGTTCATCATTTTAACATGAAAGCGATTAAAAAACTCTCATTAGGAATGACAGTTTATTTAACTTGCGATGAAGCAGGTAAATTCTAACGAAGGTGCTCACTTTTTTACCCAATACGTTCCAGGAGAACCAGATCGGCAATTCCAAAAACAGAAACGAAAATAAAGGCCGTAGAGCCCATGGTAGTGAGAAAACCTGAAAGCTGGTTGCTTTGAAGTGAGTAGTACATAATGAGGCCACTAAGCATGAGAACCCCTCCAGCAAATTGAACGATCAAACGAATGATTTCAAGCACTTTCTTCACACAGAAACAACGGAAAATATCTAGTAGAAAGGCAAGGCTGACACATCCAGCTCCAGCAAAGAGGATATAGTGGATATTTTTATATTCACGCGATTTGCAACCTCTGACTAAATCTCCACAGGCCCACCGAGAGGTACAGAGTCCAACCCAAATCAAAATTATGGAAACACATTGAGTTACCAGTCCAATATACATTTTCCTTTTCCTTTCGTTTTAAAAACAAAAACAAAACGACACTTCAGATAACGAAGTATTGATTTTACGTTTGCAAAGATTAATTCGCTTATTGGAAATTAAATTTATGCATAAAGTTATATTTCGTTCAGATGCTTTGAGAAGATGATAAATAAAGCACGTTTAAGACGCTTAATTCCATGAAATTGACTTCAAAAGGTTGTCAATAACACAGATACCATTTTTTGTATTGTTTCATTTAAAGACAAATTTATTATTTAATTTAAGCATGTCTATGTTTAGCATTGAGAGAGAACCGAAGTGATAGCAGAATATGGTATGCTTAAGAGTTTGAATTGCCAAACAATTTAGTACCGTTAAACATTAAACATGTCAGAGGAAAGCAATCAAGCTAGACCGATCGATAACTTGGCACAGTTTCCAACATAGTTGTGATCTCTCTCTCTCTCTCTTAACATTCGGCTAAACATTCTATTTACCAAATTTAATTGATTTTTAAAAAATGAATGAAATTAAAATAAAATAAATTCTCCCAAAATGACTTCCCCATTGCCTTTAATTTTATTATTTTTATCAAAATAATTGCAGATAGCACAATATATCAAGGTCTGTTCTAGTCATGCTTTATAGAAATTTTTGTTAAAATGGAGATTTATTTTATTAGGCACTATACCAGGTTAAAATTATTATATTTTTTCAGTCCATTCCCAATTTTATAATAATTCGAGCTGTTATAAAATAAATGAAAGTTCCATCGAATGGGGAAAATATTCCTTATTATCGGTATGTTCCAACTGAAAACAGGCGCATTTTACCCTCGAAAAGGTATATTTTTTATGATCTCGAAGTACATTGTATTAACATTAACTTATCGTCCTAATTAAAGGAATTTCTTTAACTAGGCTTGGTATCTTCAGAGTAATGTAAATATCAAGTTGGCCTGGCTAGGTTTGGAAAGAATTAAGAATTCCTAGGTCACACAGGTTAAATGTCAAACAGGTAAATTAATGAAGTACGAAATTCCATTTTCTTTCGCTTACTGCCCAGTAGGCAAGTGTTTGAAATTCACACAAATATGAGTGCCTAAGAAAAAGGTTCATTACATTTTGCTTAAGTTATATGACTCAACCAACTGTTTTGAACATTTAAAATCAAATATTTTTATTCTAAACGACAGTCGAGGAGAGTGTTAAGGGCAAAATACAGGGGGTTTCAAGATATTAAGGGGGTATTCTGGTCTAGAAAAAAATTTTCGAAATTTTTTTCTGCATATTTTCATAGTTTAACCATTCAAGAATATGTCTACGACAGGATTTTCCAAAATTCAAATTAGTTTTGGAGATATAAGTATTTTGCTGAGCAGGCATCCAAATCGGTTGGGCTGCAATTAATCGAACAAAAGACATAATGGGTTCTCCGACTACCTGAAACCATATTTCTTAGTAAACCCTTTTGATCCGTTATATATATATATATATATATATATATATATTTCACGGCAATTGATTGACGGAACTGGAAAACACCAGTTTTACAAGTGCATCAGCAGCACAATTGGGGAAATCAAATGCTGAAGAAGTAATTATATATAATAAGTACGGTAACTGTGTTTTGGAGTTTTTCACGGTCATTTCAGCAATTTCTTCGTTTGTTTCGTGTACTACATACAACAACGAGATTAGATTTTCAAGAACGGCTCAACACGGACTCGGGTTCAAAATTGCATTACAATGCAGTTGCAATAGTCCACGCTACATTCCATCATGTCCAATCATTGACACATCCTTCAAAGTTTATCATCAGAAGAGTTATTTACTCGAGGTTTGGATTCAGAAACGCAAAATCATAATGTGTCTCTAAACTCACTGATATGGACTTTCGCTCCAAAGCATATCCAGATCTCAGATCATTGAAATTGAAACATTTATTGCTGTATGAATTTTTAATGAAGGATTTATATCGATATTGAAGATGATAACGATTATGGGAGTGAAAATTGGTCCCGAAGCTCATGCATTTGCTATCAGACGAGACAGCGCTCGGATTGACCGTTCCGAGATACGAGCTTCCAGCTCATCAAACGAGGCTAGAACCGCTCGAATAGAAAACAGAGACGCCAAAATAGTTTTTTACGAAGTCGAGGAAGATCCGAAGTATGCAGGAGGAATAGCAGATTGAATAAATGGAAGTTAAAATTATAATTTTATGACTTAGACTGCAAATAATTTTACTTGAAACTTTAAACGCGTTTTTCTCAAAACTGTTTTTTTTAATCTGATACCCACGATTTCTCAGATTCTGCCAAACCGATTTACTTGAAATTTACAGAGAGTCTTCTTTAGGGACTTGGTTATGTTCGGAACTACGACCATCCCAAATTTTAATTTTTAATGTTTTAAAAAAATCGAAGAATGTTCGAAAAAGTGGTACAAACATGGTTTTTTTCTTTAGACAGTCGCCATTTTGTAAAGAAAAATATTTCTAAAACTTTTCTGTAGTTCCGGACATAGCAACATAATTGTAGATTGATAATCTTTTTTATTTTTTTAGATTTCAGATTGCTTGGAGAGTTAAAATCGTGGGTATGGTCATGCACCATAATTTTGAGAAGCTCCACTCCATCAGCTGATAACTAAAGGAATTTAATAGTTTTATTTTTTTATTTTTTTGTATGCTTCTAAGGTGAATAAGAAATGTATAAAAAATTGATAATAAAAATATTGCTTGCTTTTTTTACAACACTTCAAAAATGACCTAAAATTCATCTCTCTAGACCAGAATACCCCCTTAAAGTTCAGCGAGCAAACAGAATTCAAAGGAGACAACAGAGACAGCAAAATTACACCTCACTGTGAATTATTAAGTCGGTATAGGGTAGGTAAGGATAAGCGGAACAGTCAAAAGACGGTTGGTATCCAGATGGGAAGATAAGTGGTAAAATCATTGAGATTAAGAGGTAGAACTTAGGTGGGGGGAGGATTGATAGCCGTATCAATGTATGCCTTGAGATTAGTTCCAACCAATTGATTGTGGTTTCAACTGTTTCTGAGCCAAAGTACGTTAACGTGAGTAACTCATGCAAATTTGACAAAAGAATCCGTATACTTTCCTTGAACTTGATGTTTCTAAAGGAGTTTAGCCCTGGTAAATTGGAGGATTATCCAATGGAATTCCTAGGTATCTAAGCGAATTTCATTGCAATGCTAATCGATATTAGATTAGTGCATTTTAACTTGAACAGCTGTTGTTCCCTCGGGGTTTAAGGCTGCAAATAAAAGTAACAATTTGAATAAATTTGACTAACTAACTGATAGTCAAATAGCATGAATGCAAAGTTTAATTCTTTCAAAAATTAAATGAGCAAATCGATGAAACAATTAAAATGCTGGATTTGGAATTACCAGAGTGACGCAGTGAAATAAGATTCATAGTTAAAAGGGTTGAATTTGTTTGGGAAATAACTTACTATAAACAGTTACATTATTTCTCCTAAGGGTCTCTCTAATTCCTCACTCGTTAAATATTGACAACATAAATAGAATTTGGAAGGAGATGGTTGCCAAGACGTTCTAAAACCTGTTGAACTAGATCAATTTAATCTTAATTGTAATCGAGATCGATTACCAGATTAAGCTAATGACTGAATGAAATTAAAATGTTCAATGATTGAGGTTATTTTAAAGTTATTTATAATGATTGATCAGTTTCAGATTTTGTGATAGTTGGGAAAAAGAGGTCGATTCCACATCTAAACGTGTGTAAAAATCAAATGGGTTATGTATAAATAGGAACATCTAACAATATGCATAAGGGGTGAGCGATAGACTTACCTCCACCTGGTGCAACCTGGACAACGTATACTCATGTGGCACATAGTTCTATAAACCGACAGTTGACTTTTGACATTAAGCTACTATGACCATGACCCCACTTTATGTCAAATTCGATCACTTCCTTTTCCTTGTCTTTGTGTCTGTCCATCTTTTTTACATCCGCGAATCACTCTTCTGTTCTTCATCTTGAAATTTTTTTAATTTGATGTTCCTCCCTTCTGTGAAGCTCAAAGTCAGCTTAAGGACTAATGATAGCTACCAAAACGATTGCCATTTGAAGCAAATAAATTTATCGAACAGACATCTACTTTCCAGAATAATCGAGGCATTTTCTATCACCTTAACTGGAATTATCACATTTTTGGCATTTTAGTTCCTTACATATAAGTTTATCTTACCCTCTCGTAATTTTCGTTTATTTTCTTTGAAAGTTCACTATTCGAATTTGATGCCATTTAAAAAATTGTTTTAGTTATAAAATCCTCTTAACCCTTTAACATCTTTCAGATGACAAATCCTTAAAGCCATATAAGGATTAATTACATCTCATGTGAATGATTCCCTACCGTTTATTCCATTTGAGATTACTTCAACATTAACAGGTAAGTCAGATCAAATTTCTAAGAAAATAGCATAATAACATGTAATTCGAAACCGACGCTGTGGTCAATATGCAGAACAGAAACTTTGTTAATCATGTTACAAACGTAACACACACACACACACACACACACACACACACGCATAGACACACAATTCATGTTCAAACATAGCAACAAGCAACATACTGCCTGTATGCAGTAGCGCTCTACAGACGGGACTTTGTTCAGGTGTATGCATTAGCGTATTTTGCACAAGGTGAGTTACTGAGCTACTGTAGAGAAAAGGGAGGGAAATGCAATGCGCTGCTACACGATAGGGGAGGGTGGGGGAGGGGGAGGGAGCGGATGGGGTGGGGTGAGGTGGGGATGGCGAAGGTGGAGAGATAGACAGTCGTTGGGCCTGCAGGCCAGCCGAATAGATCGATGTTTAATTCCCGCCAATGCGGTGGGCGCGAATCGAAAAGAGGAAGGTGGAAGGGACGAATTTGGCAGTGTGTTAGTCAGCAAGGTGTGTGTGTGTGTGCGTGTGTTGGCTGAAATTCGAATTCTTCGAGAGCGGTGGTACGAAATTAAGCGTACACATAAGCCCTTGGGAATTTTGCACACCTGACACAGTGGGCGATAATTTTTGCTCCCTAGGGGGAATGAAACCGCTGTCCCCAAATCATTACCCCTCTGTGACTGGAATATGACTAGAATAAATTTAGTCAATTTACCTAACATTTTTAAATAAAGATATTGTTTACGAAGAACTAAAGATATTACCCAATCAAATCGCCTTAAAGTTTATTTATTTATGTATATCAAATGGTGGGCTGTATGATAGTCATCGTTAGTCCTTTAATTGACTTCAAGCTTCATAGAGGGGAGAAAAGACAAAGTCGCTAAAAGTTGGGGAGGAGGGGGGGGGGTGAAGAAGAGGTATTCACAGATTGGGTCATGGTTAATATACTTTTTGCGGCATGGTTAAACGTTGCCCAGGGTGCACCACGTGGAGGTAAGTCTATTGCGTGAAGTAGATTTTTTTAAGAATTTTATTAAACACGCATATCATGCCACTATTTGTACAGTTGTTCTTGTTCTTCAAGTCTTTTTCAGGAAGCCTAAAGTAAGCAAACAGATCGTGTTTTAGATATACTCAAATGAACAAACACACCACAAGTGTGATTTTGTTCATGTTTGAAAGTTAAGTAGTGACTAACCACTAAATTAAAGGGATACAACTCGAAACCACTTATCAACATTCGAAAGAATCTTTAAATGATCCAATTTTTCGTCACCATTTTTTAAACTCATTCACACTTCTTTACTTAGATTGGGGTTGCAATATTCATGATAATAACAATATGCGTTTGAGGAAAAGTAATTGAAATTTCGCAAATTAAATTATGAGAACAAGAGGAAGATCACCAGTCATTACTTTAGATGCAAAATCAATCAAGCACTGCATGACATAACCCTCTTTTATACATATTGTGAGAAAGGTAATGATATGTTGAAGCCCATCGCTATAGTTTCAATAAGGGTTGCATCCTGGGCAACGTATACTCATACGACAAAAATGTTTATAAACAGGCAGTTGACTTCTCACTTCAAACAACCATCACCCCACTGTGTGTCAAATTCGACCACCTCAACAGTACTCATCTTATCTTTCCTTTGCATTTGTGCTAACTCATGCCTTGGTGAGGGCAACTATTCCGTTGAATGCTTTTGCCAGTTGTCTCAGCAACGAACACCTCCAAAGAACTTGTGAACAATTCAACCTGAGGTCTTTCCACTTCGAGGAAGGGTATGATATCCAGGGAGCTTTTGGAAAGTTCATTACGCCTGTATTTAAAATGTATTGCCTAATCACGTGAAGAAATAGCAATGGTGTGTTGAATGGACGACATGTATTGATGTAATTTTGGAATCATTAAAATGAATTGAAAACAAAAGATATCGAAAAAGTCTTCTTAGAATTTTTGTCTGCTTCTAAATCTTATTAATACGCTTTTTATAGAGAAGGAAATGTCACTTCATGACACTTAAATTGCACTTCCTTGAAGGTTATACGTCAATGTCATAATATTAAATGTCAATACATAATTGCTCTCTAAATATCAAATGTTATTACCTACTAGAAAACTAGACGTCAACTAATAAAATATCACATTTAACCATACGGGCGATTTTTTATTCAAATCTACTTAAATGATTAATTAACCTTCTGTTTCATGCCGTTCAGCGAAATTCAATTGGTAGACATTGCAATTAGGATTGATTTTGTTGATGCTTGCATTCTAATTCAAGTATTCACAGATTTTTAGTACACCTGAAAAGAAGGGTGCAGCTTAGGGCCATTTCGATTTAATAAGCATTCCTGATAGGAGCCGGTTGATTTCAACTATTATAGTAATTCAATCCACTATAGAGTGAGGCCAAGGAACAAACTTGAGTAATTCAGAAAGCCAGTGGGTTTTAAACCTGCCTAAAGTCCAGTTTTATTAAGTAATGGGAAATGCAGCCAACGACTTGATTTGGGCAAAATTTGGACTTCAATTGCGCAATTACCATTGGCGGTTCGGGTGTAGATCAGGCGTACAGTCCACGTTAGTTAAGCCAAAATCCTATCACTTCTGGTTAGAAACAAATCGTACATCCTTTGGTGATTGAGAGTGTCAGTTAGGATTATAATCACTGTTGACGTGTAACTACCCTATTCAAGAGCCAAAATTAGCGGTTTGGTATTTTCAACGAAAATTGTGGCATTTCCCCTCTCTCGATCATCCATCACTTTCACAAGGATTCATGAATAGCAAACAATTACTTCATCAAATAGGTTAGCAAACAAAACGAATGAAGCAATTTGAAGATATGTGCACATATTAATACCAATTACAATGTACTTTCCTACTCGTACGTTTTATTTGTACGTTTTATTGTTGATTTTCAATTTTTAAACAAGATTTTCTTTTAATGCGGAGTAAAATGTTAGATCGCGATTCTAATAAAATATTAAATTGCATTTATTACGAAGATCCTTTAAATATCATATTAACAAAATGGCAAAATATAAATTCCAGATTGACCATGACAGCTACGGAAAAAATACACATTTGAGCGTTTCTGGGCCTATCATTTCTTTCCAAATCAAATCTTCGGATAACTCAGTCCTTATTTTTTTCCCTAAAAAGTAGGAAATTATGCGGAAAAAAAGGTGAATTTTTTTTATAAAATAATCAATGCAAGTTAATTTATTAAAATATGGGAAAAAACTTTGGAAGAATTGTGTATTATTTTGGGGACACTTGAACCGGTGTCCCCATGGCCTCAAGTCAAAATTACTCCCCGTTATTACTGATACTTTAAGGGCTTGCCAGAGGCTTGGTGATGCAAAAAATTAATAAAATCATTGATATTTAACCTTTTTTGGATTAACGTACCTCGGAATTATCAATTTGTTAATTTTAACATGGGGGTGTGCGATAGACTTACCTCCACGTGGTGTAGCAATGTGGGGTGTGCGATAGACTTACCTCCACGTGGTGCACCTGGGCAACGTATACTCATACGGCAAAAAAGTCTATTACTCGGCAGTTGACTTCTCACTTCAAACTACCATAACCCCACTGGATGCCATATTCTACCACTTCCACAGTAATCACCCTTCCTTTTCTCTGCCTTTGTGTCAGTCTCTTTTACAACCATAGTACTCAACTTACCTTTTCTCTGCCTTTGTGTCTGACTCTTTTACATCTGTAAATCACTCTTCTGTTCCCCATCCCTCGACTTTCTGTTACTTTGATGTTCCTTCCCCCTGTGAAGCCCGAAGTCAGCTAAAGGGGTAATGGTAACTATCAAAACCCCTGCCACTTGAAATAAATAAAATTTTAACATTTTTCACGCGATTGGCTAGTAACTTCCAATTTTTAAATGGGAACATTTCAGTGAGATCACTTTTTTACTTATAAGCCAACGGGTGTAGGGATAATGAGGGTGCAATAAAAATAACTTGACAGAGCATCAGCATTCCTCTGCAAGTTCATAATTTCCCGAGAAATCAAGTTATTAGCTTGAGTTTCATGCTCCTTGTACATGTTATGACCTTCACAACATTTGAATTGGCACAAAATTATTTTTTTTAATATTATGGTGATGAAATAGCTGAGAACGTATTAAAAATGAAATTGATAGTTACTTATTAAGTGAGAACCAATTTAATGAAAGTCATCTTATCAAGTCCACCCTAGTGAGCCCGCATATCTTTAACAGTACATCAACAACTTAATTATGTTTAAATAATTGAAATTAATCACAGAAGCAATGGATTTAGTCCTTTAGGTTTTCAATTCTGCAAGTTCTGGAAGTTATCTTATAATAAGTGCTCAAAGCCTAATTAGCTCGAATGATCTAAATTACCTCCCCCCCCCCTCCCACCAAACATTACCAGGGATGTATTTCTAATTTATGACGAAGAAAAAGTGCAGTCACGCAATTTCTTCAACCAATCATGCGAAATGCTTTACTTACTTTCGTTTTCACTCGTATTTGCGTATTAATGAGGAGAGCCTAATTGGATTTCTTAATTTCTCCACAAACTCACTTCGCTAAATGACGAATTAGAGTTTATCAGATATAACCTATTGGGGTCTATATTTCGGAAGCGATGTGCTCAATTATTGGGAAAAAGCAACTTTAATAAAGGCGAAATTACATTTATTAAAGTAAGAAAACTGGCAGAGTAGACTATGGGACTTGCAAAGACGTTGATTCCAATGATGGAGAATATTGATTTTCTTCTTTAAAAATTACTTAAAATTAATTAATTAACACCTTTAAGTATTTTTCGCTTCAGTTTAAAGATAGGGTCATCTTCGCTTTAAAAATTAATTTAAATTGATTTTATATTCCCATTTTAACCACCTTCTCTAAATATATTTTAGTTATTTTACACTAAACAAGAAGTCTTTTATTGAGCTAGATTTAATACTTCAAAGTCAAAACCATGCAATGGTTAACAAAACAGAATTGTTTTAATTAACATTCACTTGAGGTAAATAAGGAGATAACTTAGATAGATGAATAATAATTTTCAAGGCTAACGAGACGAACAGCTCCTAACAGCGCTAATGGAGCTCATTCGCGTAAAAGCTCAAATTATACCACCACAATCACCACCCCCAATTTCATTAGTCAGAACTGACCGTTTGGGTTGGTAGGCCCCTTCACTTGATGCGCACCAAAGAACTCGAACCCGCGACCTCCAATTTCGGGACATAAGGCTTAGATCTTGAGTCACTAGTGGGTGAACAAGTTGACAGTCTTTCATGCGGACGATCTTTTAAATCAAATTTTAATAACTTAATATTTCTGCATTTACTAATTTGGGTTAATGTTTACAAAACCCATATTCCACCCAGAAGAGAGAAAAAACTTTTCTATTTGGTATTGTATGAGTTTATTACAGTCCATTTGAATGGTATAATCCATATCGTAACTCAAACAAATTCGTAAAACAATTTAATGATAGGTCGATAATTCAATAATAAAAAGGCAAAAATTTAAAAAAATAAATATTTAATATACTAAATGTTTTTTTTCTTGATTGTATTTAACTTGGCATTAAGAATTATCCAGTAGAAAAAAACATGCCACCTCAAGGAATAAGTCCATTAACTGCAAATAACAGCTGACCAATCATAGTTCGAATCTAAGGCGGTTCAGTTAAACAAATTTGGTTAAAATGTGCTTTACCACCCCGAAGGTCAAAGCTGACCGCATCAGTTAAGGCAAAGTGTGACAGCAATTGAACAAATGACAACGTTGCTTGAAATTGGCATTGCATAACGATTGAAACTTATTAGCGTTGATTGGGGTTTACATATAATTGGAAAGGTTAGTTCTGAGAGGCTTGAATCACTGTCAAAAGTGCCTAGCAAGAAAACACGTTGCACCAAATTAAAAGTATAACGGGGAGTTAGGAGGAATTCAATCACCAACGAAGCCAGTGAATCCCAGCATTGCATGGTAGTTTCAAGTTGACAGGCAATCTTTATTTCATTGGCCAAGATGATACTAAATTAGCATTAATATTAGAAGCAAATAGTCAATATTCACCTATTCATTATCCCCTAATCGTTTTTCTCACCACTCCTTTCAAATGTTTTTTTTCAAATGGCAGGCTTTATTATATTTATCATTAGCCCTT
>UZAE01001244.1:0-14327 GCA_900617975.1 Rodentolepis nana | reverse complement strand
CTTCGACGTCCTTTTGCTCTCTTCGTGTTTAAAGATATATACAAACCTACTAGGCGTTTCGGTCAGCTTCCCGCCCTACTCCTTACCTATGCTTTCAGCTCTCTGTTACATGTACGTCCCTTATATTCTCACCCATTTTTTGTAAAATCCTACTTATCAGTTGTCAGTAGAATACGTTCTCGGTAGTTCGAAAAGAATCGTGATCCAAATGGCACTTGATGATATACTTTCAGAGAATCAACTTAACCCGTTAATTTGGTTGCATCACACCACACAGTGGATCCTATCTAATTTTTAGATATATTTATTTATTTATTTCAAATGGCAGGCATTTTGATAGTTATCATTAGCCCTTTAGTTGACTTCGGGCTTCACAGAAGGGAGGAACATTAAAGTGAGAAAAATTCGACAGGGGGAAAGAAGAGCGATTCATAGATGTAACAGACAGACAGACAGACACAAAGGCAGAAAAAAGGCTAGATGAGTACTGTGAAGGGGTCGAATATGACATACAGTGGGGTTATGGAAGTTTGAAGTCAGAGGTCAACTGCCAGTTAATAGACTTTTTGCCGTATGAGTATATGTTGCCCAGGGTGCACCACGTGGAGGTAAGTCTATCGCACACCCCATTTTTAGACTTAACTTTCGCGTAATTTGTATCTGGCCTTTCTCCTTGATGACTAACGCAGTTCGAGCCAATGCTAGTTCTCGGTTAAACTGACTAACTAACTCACCACTATTTGTGGAAAAGAAGAGGTCAGCACCCTCATTCAGTCTTAACATTATTGGAGTTTGGAAGGTTTGTTGCAACCAAGGCCGCGATAATTGCTTGATCATAGCGAGCCTATACTAACAAAGGAACTTGTATTCGTACTCATTCGATACTTTTCGATTAAGGCTGAGAGCAGAGATACACTGGTACTTCTAGATATCTAAGGCTTGCAATTTCCCTGGCGTTTTTTATCTAATACTTGGGTGCTGTTTTATTCCCGTTTTTATTCGAAATTAATCCATCTAATTACTAATGTTGTCTTTACTTCATTAGTTTGCGCACACTCTTTATAAATACTTTTATTCACTTTCAGGGATTGAACTTTCAGTTGGCAATTGTGCTCTTCTCTATCGGCATTTTTGCCTACATTGACTTTGGTAGGCTCAAATTATATCTCCAGTTGGTTTAATTTCGCAATCACTCACTAACTCATTTGCATTTCAGTACTTCGGGAAAAAGTTGCCAGGAGGCTTAATGCCTGCGTTTGCTCTCGGCCATGTCCACAGAAATGCGATCATAAATACAAGGCAAATTTCCATTTTGTTTTAATAAATAAATATGAGTGGATCAGATTTATTTAACCTCCTTTTTCATCTAGTTGATGTATTGTATTTGTTCAAGTGATTTCTTACGAGCAAATAGTGGCATTTCAGAGCTCCTTTGTAGCTTTTCTATACCTTGCGCATGCATTTAGCTCCAGCAAAGTATGAAAGTCCTAGACTGCCCCGATCTCTCTTCCATTATTTATTCATTTCAAACCTGTCTAGTAGAAAGACCGACGTGTAGATTAGTAGTCTTCCTTATTTGTATGATGTGCTCTCTCAACGTACTCTAAAATGCGTAGTATTAATAAGGATTTATTCTAGAGCACTTAGGCACCAAGGTCTAAGAGCGTTAACGGTGGGAAAATTTGACCACAAACATCAAGGTGCATTCACTTTGCTTTCCTACAGCTCTACTATTTAGGAAAGTTGGTAGCCTTTGAAACATCTCTAGTTCTCTGGGGAGGGGGGGGGAGGGGGTGAGAGGTTGTCCCAGCAAATCAGTATAATAAATTCAAAAACCATTTTATTTTTTGTTTGTAATTGATATTTATGCTCGGTATTTTCATCTTATTTAATTGCTCGAGGTGTTATTTTTCACTTGGTGAACGGCGCTTCCAGGAGCCGACATTTTGTTTCTACTTTAATGCCGTCGTATTTCTTCTGCTGCAGGCTAATTGTTGCTGGGTTCGCGTCGTTAACCTTCTTCTTAGTGGACTCGCTATTTTTCATCTTGCTTACCTTGCAGTTATGTTCGATACCAGTGAACAGCAGGATAAGGTATGTTTTCCCCTTTGTCTTTACTTCTGTACTTCTTTTCTATCCTCACAGGGCTACAATATGCTCCATGTTCTGAAGAAGTGGTCCGATCTCTATTTCCTCAGTCATATCATTGCGGCCTTGACCTATCTTCTTTCGTTGGTCCTCTGAGTGTCGCCATTTCTTTTTTTCCTGACATTTGCCATTTTGCCTCATGTCTATTTTTGACTCTTTAACGTAATATTAATCTGCAGAACTCTGCTACCTCTCTTTTTCCCAAGTGCAAGAAGTGGAATTTCATGTAAGATTATTTCCCATATCGACCGTTGAGAAAGGGAATCCATTGAAACTGCAAGACCTACCCTTCTTGATAGAATATTGCCCGTCAGTATCCGCTAAGCATCGTTTGCCTCAAACACCTACTGCAAGTCATTGGAGTATTAGCGAAATTCGAATTTTGACAACGTGGACTTCCTGTTTAGCAACTTTTGTAAGACTCGAATAAAAAATAAAGGACTTGGATACTTTGGCGTTGCTCCCGGTATCTTTTTGATCTCCTCCTTTGTGTAATTTTGTGTTTGAACTTACTAATCTCAATTGAAAATTGTACATTTTTCCCTTTACTGTGGGTAATAATATGCATTTCATGAATCACACAACTTTGCCAGCATGTGTCTTTCTTTCATGCCTGAATTTTTTTGTACTTGCAATAATCTTATGGGGGGGGGGGTATTAATTGGTGGGAGGCCACCTCCCTCTTTAAGCAAATGCGTTAATTTGATCGTTTGCGCCGTCGAAGCTTTTGTACTTATTGTATAGAGAGGGGTCAGGCTTACTTTCGTAGAAATTAGGAACGAGAAATAGCTCTGAATAGCATGGGGAAGTTCGTTGCAGTGTGAAATTGTAGTGGAGCAGGTGGTTGGTGCCAGTTGTTCAAGTGGATTTGGTGCATCGGTGACGCAATCGTTTTATATGTTATATGTTCGATTGTGAAATGAGACTTCACGCTTTTAATGCTAATCCAGCGAGTGAAATGGCTAATCGCATAAATTAATAAAGAAAAAGAATTTGAAGTTCTCATCAGGGAGGCTCCATGATACTCTTCAGTTACACAAGAAATGTGAAACAAACTAGTTTCATAAATGTGCATAAGTTCTTGTTCAAGTATAGCACAAAGTGGTAATTTTAAAAGGCTCAGGTAATTTTGAGCCAATTTGCGAAGCAGTCTGATGGGGCATCGATGGTCTCTTTGTGTGTAGTCTCTGAATGCTAACTTCACATCCCGAATGCGGACGCAAAATTCTTCTTAATTTAGAGATAGCCTGGTCGAGTCGATTTTGAAACATCAAAAGTATGAAGACGACATGAGGTAAATTAAAAAATGCCTTGAATTGACTGCGCTTCTACTAATATCACCAAGGACATTATAAATGAAGAATTGGAAGTTGGCAACCGTTGGTCTTGTCTTTTAGACATGCCTCAATGCAGTTAAACAGTTAATCACGCCTCCTAACTTCATCTTACCCCGATCCCTAATTCAATTACACCCTAATGATATCTTCTGAGCTCACAGAGCAAAGTGGTCAAAACCCGACTTTCTAGCATTATAAAGTCCAAAAAAGTGTTCGTTAATAAAGTATGCAGTCTTCTTGATGCACTTCGTGTTGTACCTGGGTCAATTTAGGCCAGTGCAATACTTCAATTGCACTTAAATTATCCTACGATTATACTCATCTATACTATTAATCTGAATCACCACGATTTTATCCTCCGGAAAGCTATGAAATGCGACACACCACTAGCTTCAGGTTCCCCCCTCCCCCCACCCCTGTTTAAGGAATCCCTTGAGTGAGTGGCGCAAATGAGGCAGAGAACTAAAGTGCATTTGGATCGAAACTGTCATTTGATTATAGCTGTGATATTATAACAAAATTTTTTATAGCTTCCTTAGGGGCATGATGAAGAGGAGAGGAAGAAAAAGTAGTTGATGGTTAAGTCCATGCACCAGAGGGTCTTTGTTACTTTTTTATACTCACATTGCGTTATTCAGGTTTCAAATCTCATGATTCATCACCTGGCCTTCTAAGCGATTTCTTTTATTTACGATATTCGGTGTTTATTGCTCTATCGTTTATTTACACTGATCTTTTTCGTCAATTCTATAAACTTTTCATACAGGGTTAGTGAAAACGAAACTTTTATACTTGATATTAAGCAGCTTAAGTTATTTTCGAGGTGGTAAACACTCTAAATTTAGTGGTTTTCACTTAATATAAAAGATTATATTATAGTACATCTCTGTTCTCTTGACGAACTCTGGGACGACTTTATCTTTAAATTTTTCCATGTTCCTTTCAGGAAGAAGTGTTTAGGTCAAATTTTTCATTTATTGAACATTTGTATCAAAACCGATAACAAATACAACTAGACAAACTCTATCAACACCCTTCAAAGTGTTAATGACTCGGTAGAATACTCTGTCTTCAGTGTAGATTCTTGCCTTCTAAAACGGTTATAGAAGGGTGCAGGGCATTCACCAAGTGGGTCCACTTCCGAGCAAAATGTATCCTCTTGAGTGGCAATTGTCCCATCTTTCTCCCTAGCAGTATGCAGCTCGTCTTCCTCATCTGCATCTCGTTTTCTATGCCAAAAGGCGCAATAAATGTACTAAAATTATAAAAATGACATTAAGTAATCCCTATGCAATAAGCCTTCAAAGTTATGCTCACGCCTGCATTTACAACTTTATTGCCAGGACTCTAAATAATTCGTGAATAAGTTGATTAATGAATGGAAACATTTTAGTGACTTTTATCAATGCGTATAACTGAGGCCTAATACGAAATCCAAATAGAATATTTAGTGACTCTGATAATAAAATCACTCCATTTGCGTAATCTCGTTAGATAATCCCCTCAAATGGCTTAATAGAAGGGGAATTGCATAATACTCTTTGTACAAGTGGAGACGGTTTATATGAAGCATGTACTAAATCAATCTGACATTTTTAAGATTGTTTGCCTGTGAATATTGTTGTCTAAAGGTTAATAAGACAACCAAGAGGAGCAATATATATGTGAATATCTTTAACCAGCAATATCTTAACGAATCTCCTGAATATCCATTTACTTCATTTCTATTCTGCAAACTTCCTGTGGCATCTAGATACAGCGCGTCAGGTGCGTCTCTCTTGTCTGCCTAAGTAACTTTAATCGATGTAGTATTATATCACGCAATGCGATCACTATGTGTTCTCTCCTAGTTCTTTTGGGCATGAGTAGGTATTTCAAAACTATGTACTATTTCAAATTGATCAAATACAAAATTAAAGTGGTGCTATATTTAAATATATTGTTATTACGGAAAAATAATTTACGTACCGCTAGCATCAGTAAGATGAGAAATAGTATGAGAGCTGATATTGCAAGAGAATCGGCAATGACAAGCACCCTATCCGATGTCATTCGAGTGACAACTCCAAAGAGAGGGATCCAGGCAAAAACATCAGCTACAACACTTGTCCACTTTTCCTTCTCTCGCTTTTGAATTGCAGCAGTTTTGACATTGAATTGCTGCTCTGCCCAAGTGAATGCATCATTTAAAATATCATCATCCTCCTCTGACCAAAGAATACCAGTCTGTAAACATTTAAAAGTAAGCGATGCATAACCAAGTTGATTAAATTTAAATGAAGTCGAAATGGAATACCTCCTTTAGCATCTCCTCCATGGTCTTGAAAGTATAATTTGAGGTTCCATCTTCGGGGGAGGCAGTTTTGACATCCTCACAGGCCAGCACGCGTCCATGACAAATGCCTGACTCTTCGGATTTCCCAGGACACTCACCGGGTCGTGGACATGATCGGGTCCGGGAGCGTATTCCCATGCCACATGTCACTGAACAAGAACTCCAGTCATACCATTCTGACCAAGCTAATTGAGCTGGCGCGTTCTCGCAGAGAATTCCAGTAAAACCGAATTTACATTCACATCTAGATTTTAAAAATCAGTCAAATCAATAACTCAGCAGGCCATATCAGTCCTACTTATTATATAGTTTATTATTCATATTTTGAACCCCTATTGATATGATAGTATTCCGCCATGCAGAGCTCACAGTCGTAGATTTCTGCTTAATCTTTTGAAAGAGAAATTTTCGAAGTGGTCTTTATGGCTCCTCCAGCCTTTCCAGCATACGGCCTAACACTGTTCCTGACAGCTTGTCAGTTAATCGTGACGACAACTATTATCGGACTGATGGAGTTTTGAAGACTGCCATTTGGAATTTTGGACTCAAATACACTTAATATTCGAACTTTAACTAAACTTCGGCTCCACATCTATTCACCCTGCGTTAAACAATAGTTAACTGCTTTGTTACAATTTGCATAAATAGTTATGAATGCTCCCTTAGTCAAAGTAAAACTCAACACCCTTGTGTATCATCTGGCTTCGTCCCTGTCCTCATTTATTGGATGTCCTCTCAGATTACTCAGAGTATTAACTTTAATAATATTCAGCTTGTGCACTCTGACATTAGTTTTGTATAAGCTGTGAAACGGTATGATATTAACACCGACCTGAATCTAAATTCTTCTCCTCGTTTGGGCTGAACTAGCGGTGGAGGTTCTAGATCAACGCAGACACCCCCATTGAGACAGGGATTAGTCTCCTCATTTTCACATTCGTCGATATTTACACAGGAAGGATCTGTCTGACTTTTGGCCTCGTAGCCCTTCGAGCAGAGGCACATATACCCCAAGGCCATATTATTCGGATCGCGTTGGCACGGGAACGCACCACAGAGATTATTTTCATATTCGCAAGGGTTCCTTGGTGCCTAAGTCACCAAATTCGATAGTGATTTATATAGTAAATAAACATTAAACATCAGAGGACTCACTTCACAAACGTAGCCCTGCCAGGCGGGCGGACATGAGCATTTAAATGAAACGTCTGGAATCAGCCGCGTTTGATTTGGTTTTATAACTAAGCATGTCCCCCTATTACGGCATGGTGTCCGTCCATACCTTGCAAATTAGAAATTCCCATAATTAAAATTAAAAAATATTAGATGTCATGATAGATCAATTGCAATAGCTTCAATTCAGAACAATTAGTGGTTTGGTTTTGTATGTTTTGCTACCATCTCTTAATTTAAGCATTTGGTATCGATCGGAATCCATCTAATAATTTTTCAGACAATATTCCATCGAACTCATGTGTTTACTCGCGTGTCCTAAGTGATGACCACCATCGAATGATTATCAAACGAATAAAGAACCCGTAGCATTACAAAAAAATGAGCATATTTGCACCTTAAACACGGTTCCATCCCCCCATTCTCTCAGCCCTAACACTTATTCCCTCCCCGTTCAACTTCGTGCTGCGTTAATATACTCTTTCTGCTAAATTTTACCTTAACTCAGTGTCATTTCCTCTGGAGAAGAGAAATGTTGCCTTCTAGCCTTTAATTAGATTATTAACTCCGCGAGGGTATGATCTAGTCCAATTTGATTGAACACCTAATGTTGCTTTTCCAACAGCATTGGCGATACTTTAAACAGACAAGCAGGAATATGCTTGTTTTCGTAAATTTCATCAAATATTAATAAATGTTCTTACGTTGTCCAACGAATCTATCTTGCGCATCTCTCACTTTCTGTAAATTGATCTAAACTTTAGTCAATTACGCGTCTACTTGTCCTCTTACGGGAATACTTCGCTAACCAATAATTTGCCATTGCTTTTTATCGCGTTTTAATGATAGTGACCCTTAAAAATGGAAACATTACCGGCCGTCATTGCAACTAGACTTAATTTTGACGCATTTGCTTTTCTTCTGGCTGAACCTGTAACCTTCTCGGCATATGCACTCATAACCAATGGAGTATATGTCCCCAAAACGAGCTTTCCGACTTGGATGAACTGACTCTGCTGTTCTAATATCGCGAAGTGGACGGCAAGCTTGCAAGGAATTCGTATCATTTTTGCAGATCGTTGGCCGCCAGCAGGCGTTTGGGCATGTTCGTTCAGTTTTCTATAATTGTTTAGTTTGGAAAAATCAATACGTTATTATGGGTAAATTAGCAAGTGACCTCTACAGTAATAACAGGAAAGTTCATTTACTCGAGTTGCTCCTCTACAACCGGAGTTAGTATTTAAAGATGATACTATTTGGATCAGAACTTTGGTGCACCGCCTGTTTGACTTTACGATCAACTCTTTACAATGTTTTTCAAATATTTCATTTGCATTTAAAATAGTTTAATATAGACACTTCCTTAAACTTTATCTCGACTATACTGTGGCCTTGGGACCTAGCCAAATTAATTTAAACTGCCCCCAAAACTGGACACCCTACGAAATCAACTCACTGTTTGGCGCAAACACGTTGCAGACCATTCACAGATAAGCATGCCTTTGAGTTTTATTAGACATCAATGTGGCAAAACTGCTTTATCAACTTCAGGCTCACAACTGACTTGCTTCTCTCCCGATCCTAACAACGGGAAACCTCGTTAAAGCCTCCAGCAAACCCCTATCTGTTTTCGCCCTTTACTCCGACTGTAAAAGTGATTCATTAACCCTACACCAGTTATACCAATCAACTGTTAAAAGAAACTGAGGTAATAGTAAACTAGGTCAAATAAAATTGGATATCTTTTCAATTTCCAAAATGATACTTCAACACATTTTGTGTTCGGATAAAAACTGACTAATCGCTTTCAGCAAATGGGCTAACACTTAAGCATACCTTGATAAAATTGTTGGAAAGAAAGGTGGGAAAGTAGGTTAGGGAATCTCATTACAAACTAATAATTTCTAATGGCAACGAGAAAGTAAACATCTTCTCTTAATGGGAAAACAATGATTTTGGTGGAGATAAAATGAAAAATCGAAAAATGATCACAGTGGAACTAATAATAGGTAACATGCCTTGGCACAACAACTGGAAATTGGTAGATCGAATTAATGCTCGAAATTGAGCTGTGCCCATCGTTAGTCAGTTGGGAAATCAATAGAAAGTACTGTATGGCAGTTAGGAGAGATGGTACATTTGAACAAGCCTGTGATTTTTAGCAGTTTCAAGGTCCCAATAGGAGTTTGAATTATATTTCCCACATAAGTCTTGCAGTTGGGATGCTCAGATTAATTCTAATCCATTTTATTTTTTTAGTAAGGATGTTAATTAACTTATGGGTCAACGAATTTTCTGAAATTCTAAAATTTCAACTCAATATTTTTATTTTGGTATTCTGTCAGTTCAATATAAGGAGATGAAAAAGTTTAAAAGAAAAGATATTACAACCTGTACAAAAAATTCTCGAATGAAAATGAATGAAATTCTCGAAGAAAATATTTTGAGCAATAAAATTTAAATTAGCAAATTTCAAGACGGTCAATCTAATAGTTGCCCTTTGTTGTCTCCTAAAGGAGTTTTCAAATCGTTTGTTTGACTGGGTGGAGCATTTGCTACACATTACAAAATAGGTACGTAACAGTGTATGTTGACTCCATCATCAAATGACAGCCACCAACCACAGACGTTATTTTGCACTCAACTAGAGCATTGCAATTTATTAACCGTCATATCATAGAAACACGCACATTCATAGCATCATGGAGGAATTTCTAGGAGCTTGGAAAGTGGAATCAAATGAAGATTTCCACAAATTTTTAAATCACTTCGGAGTGCCTTCTCCCCTTGCCAGATTAGTTGCAAGTTTTGGCTCCACAACAGAATTTTCGAGAATTAATGAAGACACTTATGAAATAACAATTTCATCGGTGAAAGGCAAAACACGAGCCGCCTTTAAATTGGGGGAGGAATTTAACGAAAAATGCTCAGGAGATGCTACGTTGAAAGTGAGTTCTAGTTCTAGTATTTTACTATTTCGGAGAGAAATTCGCTTAAATTTTACCCAATTTTTAAAGTCCAAGATAACGATTGATAACGGAGTAATGAAGCACGTTCAATATGGAAGTGCCGAAAACATCATAACAACTCGAACAATTAATGGTGAATTGATGACTGCGGTTAGTATTGATAATTCTATTTTATGCTTTTCTTAGACTTTTTGCTATTTAAAGGTTCCTTGTTTACTTTACCTTTTATATAACTTATACTTGATAGTTTATGAAATAATTTTTTTCAGATATACAACGTTGGAGATCTGACGTGTTCGCGAATTTATAAACGGTGTACAAAATGAGTTTGGTCTAATTGAAAAAAACATGAATTGGCTACAACGAAAAGGTCCTATTACCTTATTATGTGCGAATAAAAAGAATAATTACCAAATAAGAAAATAAGATTATTGTGTTTTAAAACCAGGAGAGATGACAGCAGCGAAGCTGACAAAATGCGTGACCATGTTAAAATGAATATTTAATCTCACCATTATGCAATTCCGCCTATACAAAACTAGACTTGGTAATGATGATTGGGAACAGAAATGGAAATGAATATCTCCACTAAAGGATGTCGCCAGCTGAACGCGTTTGACAACTTTCTACGAATACCACTATCTATAGTGGTCTGTCTTACAGTATGCAAAACCTTTTCGACAAGGTTGGTATGACAGGGCATAGAGTTACGGAATGTATAAATGGTAAAAATAGCGACAAAGAATCCACCATTGGTGGCTATTGTGATAAGATGGTCACTTTCCACACCTTTCAGTCAAAAATTGGAGGCAATGGGCACTTGAATGGATAGGCCTACATAGTCCTCTTTGGGTGAGGGTTTGTGATCATAGACAAGAGAACCACTCCCCCATTATTTGTACTCTTAGCTTCCTATTCCACAGTTAAATCGTACATGCATCTTATGAACGTTATGCCTTGCCTCTTCTTTATGAAGTGTCATAATAAAGACCTATTCAAACTGCACTACCCTCAATTTGGATAGTATCCAATTAAAATTATGACGCTTGCTTGAAAAATTCTAGAAGTTTAAAATGCCTTAAGCTGGGAATTGTGATTTGATGAGAGCATTAAATGGCGATAACTTACCTCTCCTCTAAGACACATGCAGAGATTGTAGAAAAAAATGAACAAGTACGTCCAGTCACCCAAATAGTATGAATTTACATATGAAGTGAGGGCCCGAATCGATTCCTTCTGATTATAGTCGTCTTCCATAAAGGCGATGTACATCAAAGCAGTGTCCTGAGCTTGCGTTCCTGGAGTACAGTAATCTCTTGGCAGTAAAAAATACCGATCGATTTAAGTCATTTGAAAATTGGAGGTGTCTCATAAATTTCTTGTAACGATCCTCACTGGCATACGAATTTATCAAAGTAAATGACAAGTACGTTGAATTTTTATATGTATCTAGGTTCTTATATGAATTCGGAATGGCCTAACTTCTTCCCTAAACATTGTGTCCAAACAAATAATTTTTAACATGTCGATGCAATTCAGATGATCATATCCAGTAAATGGAAAGCACTATAATTACTTTATTTATTTCTACTTTTAGCATGACGGCAACAGTTAAGCATTCACTTCGCTACATATCTAGTGGCAAGTGCTCTATGAATGTCATGTATAAGTGGTGAGATTTATAGAAAACTCTGACAGCAGTAGTCAATTCTCATGATCTTTAAATTGCGCATTAATACCCTTTCTTTGGATGTTATGTTACGAGTAGTCATTATGCCAAACTTTAGATGCAATCTTTATCTCGAGGTGTGAAATTTATTAATATATTTCAGGTTTGACTCGATTTACTTATTACTTTCCCAAGATCAGTGAGGAAATTTCCGGATATATGATTTTAGTTATATTTTAAGCAATTAATGCTTCGAAATATTTAGTACTTCTTGCACTAAATTTCCATTTAAGTTTAGTATAGCAAGTGTTATACCTAAAAACTCAACTCCGTTTACAGGACAATAAATTCGAAACTGCTTATATTATAGACAAGCTGATTTTAATGTTATTAGACTGTAAATTAAAAGTGGTACTAACAGTAACTGGTGAAATAAACACAATTTCTCACCTCGAAATCAGTTTATTTGAAAGCTGACTTAAATCCGATCTACTTGATCTTTATCCACATAGTGAAATATCTACTTTTCGAAATACAGCACATGCAAATATTCTAAAACTCAATTGATACTAAGGGAAAAGCTCTTTCATCAAGATTACCAAACCATCACTCACTTCCAGTTTGACGGTATAAAGTATTCTCCTCTCAGGTACTCTGGAACTTCGAAGTTACCCCCATCCACCAAGTACCACGCCTTCCACCATTTGTCTTTGAAAGTATCCCACTCGTCAAAGTAGTAGATTTGGATCCAGGTATATCCCATTGGAATATGAAACTTGAGTCTAGATTTGAGCCACCACGGGCTGTAATAAAAGTATTCTGGTTTTTTTTCTGAATCGGATGCTATTTCGGTTACCATAACGACAAACAAAAATGCGAGTAAAGAGCAAAGAATTATTCGCCTCATTTCCACCTGAAACACTCGCGAAAATGTTTCGTAGTATGGGAATTATTGATAGGAGTTAAATGATTTAACATTTACCTAATTAAGTGAGACAACAGGTGTTTGACTTGTTTGAACTTCGATTTACGGATCCTATCACAGTTATTTAACTAATTAAATAATTAATTTAAAACAGATCGATAGCATTACAGCGTTATTAGTCTCCTAATAAGGAGAGCTATACTAATAATCAGATATACCCAATTTAAGCACTTTATTAAAGTATTTTTTCATCATATTTCTGTCATTGTTTCAGCTGGATTTATAATAGTTAGTTGATGTTTGGTTCTGGTGAGCATTTGTAGCGGATTGTCACGATAGTAAAGCCCTGACTGACTCAGAAATCTCTATGGCAGATTCTCCAACATCTAGCTAGTCTCCCAGAACTAGCTAAGCTATAGCCCAGCTATAAAGAAAACAGACGCGTAGCACAGAGCACGTTTATTCAGTGAGTATATTGCGGATGAAGTGTACACGTGGGGGGCCTAATCATGATCAGGATGGCTGATTAGGTTAAACAAACAGAGGTTAATGATTGGTCACTGTTTGTACGGTCGCTGCACACAGAGTTGTACGGCCGCATCTCCCAATCCAGGCATGCAGGCATGTGATGACGCACAAAGCGATAATGTGTCCCACACATTTATAGTCTCCTTTTATGTAAAAAGTCACAGAAAAAACAGCATCACCACTATTTATGGACATACTTTCTAATAAAAAGTTTTAAATTTTGTAATATTTGAATAATATTGAAAAGTATTTGGGTCGGTGGACTTAAATTCCCATCTCCTCATCGGCTCCCTGGATAAACGGTATCGATTCAACCTAAATAAAGTTCATAATTGTTAGATAGCAATCTTCTTTACCAAATATATTTAGTAGCGCATATACTGGACCCACCCCGATTTTATTATTAAGGTACGTCACATAGAGTGTTAAATGTAATTTTTGTAAAGCTATTTCATATAATATCATAAACTCTATAATCTCTACCTTTTTGCCTGATTTCCTAACAGTTTATTAAATCATCACTGCACAAACTCACCTATCCTGGACTTAGCCGTCCTATTATATCAAATTCTTGATAGGTTAAATGCGTTTAAGTAACTTCTGATTCTTATCTTCAATGATCGTAGGGGTTGCATAGTTAATTATTTCATGACTGACTCCTAGTTTCTGTCAATGCCACAGTTCTGCGCCCTTTTACATTAAAAAGTGGAGCATTCAACGGATATTCCTCTGTAAGATTTAAAATAGTCATATTTCTGCAACCTCATTAACTCGGTAAAGCGTGGCCTATATGCACCAGCTGCAAATTCCAATTTAACTTATCTAAAAGTTGAGTAACGTCGAAGGTATGAGTGGAACTGCCACTTTGTCTGTTAAACTTCGTCGACTCTGGTGAAGTTTCGAATAGAAATTTCGCACAAAAACTAAGCTCTGAATAAGTAAGGAACTCTTAAATATTAGTAAATAAAGCTTTAAGAGAACGGGAAGGAAATCGTTACTAAATAAAGGGTTCATTCTTAGTTTCAAGTCTAAATTGGAGAAATTGACGAAAAGTTTGGTTAAAGTTTGGCATTTGTTACTCAATTTGTATCTTATATAAAAGACAATTTAATTAAACGGATTAAATATAAATACAGTCGGCTTAGGGGCTGGGCTACTTCGTTACTTCCAATATCGATTTCTCCGCCCGCCTTGCGATCCGACATTTAGGGCTAATGATAAATATCATAAAGCCTGCCATTTG
>UZAE01001243.1:0-14329 GCA_900617975.1 Rodentolepis nana | reverse complement strand
TGGCTGTAATGAGTGGCTCACAGCAATGCAACATTATTGGGTTGAAGCCAGGAACAAGTTAGGAGTTGGTTCCATTATAGTGCAAATATGTAGCCGGATCCTCATTGCTATCTCAATGCAAATATGTAGCCGGATCCTCATTGCTGTAAATAAGTTTCAGAGGGTTGCTGTTTAGCATGTCTTAGATTTCCTTTTCAGCTATTTTTGTATTCTTATAGCCCCATCTTGTGGAATGGGCGTTGAAGTCGCCTAGTACTACAGTTTTGTGCGAGATGTTCAGAAAATCAAAGATGGGACTATTCTGGGGTGGATAATAGACTGCATATATCTTGAAGTAGTTTTGACATTTCCAAATATTTAATCTGATAATTTCGCATATGTCTCGCATCGAGCCCATACTCTTGATTAGATCGTAATATGATGTGAGGCCTTCTTTAACTCCAGTCAGAATTCCACTTGCAACTTGGCTGTATTTAAGTAGATTGTACAGGATGTAACGTGGGAATTGGAAGTAATTCAGTTTGTCACCCGAAAGGTTTGCTTTCATAATTGTGAAAGTGTCTACATCATGGGTTCGTAGGATTTTCTGGATTTGGATCATTTTGTCCTTTGACATCCCCCAGCATTTCACTGGAGGATTTGTAGACGATGTGCTTTGCCCTGACGAAGGCGATTTCTCTTATAGCCTTTTTTCAAGCTAATCATAGTAAATAGAAGTCAAATCAAATGCCATCAGCTAATCATAGTAAATAGAAGTCAAATCAAATGCCGAGTAATAGACTCATAGTAAATAGAAGTCAAATCAAATGCCGAGTAATAGACTTTTTGCCATACGAAGATACGTTGTCCAGGGTGCACCACGTATAGTTAAGTCTATCTACCTCATTTCTTAAGCTAGATAGGTCCATATTGATCTACTCTAAGTAAAAAAATATAAATCTTATGTTTTTTGCAATTTGATTTCAAATGAAATTTTACTCAACATTCAACCCAGTGTCAAGAATAATCTGAAGTTTAAGGAATAAACAATAGTCGGTAAAGTTGTTCATTTGTTTTGTTAGTTACAATTTCATAAAGAGTTTAGTTGAATTTTCATAAAAAACTCATCTAACGTGTTGACTAAAGAATTCATCTTTGCTAGAAATAAAAATTTTAATTTCTATTGTCTTGCTTCTACTTATAATGTAATTAGCAGTTGGTGAAAATTTATTTTTTCAGTTTATTTAAGGGAGAAAATAGCTTTCATTTCTTTATCT
This sequence comes from Rodentolepis nana, assembly GCA_900617975.1. NCBI lineage: Eukaryota > Metazoa > Platyhelminthes > Cestoda > Cyclophyllidea > Hymenolepididae > Rodentolepis > Rodentolepis nana. The sequence continues at coordinate 13,073 of UZAE01001243.1, read as the reverse complement.
TATTCATTTCTAGCAAGTGAGTATACGGGAGTTGAGTTGGCATTCTAAGGAAATATCAGCTTAAATCAATTATGCATATCTTTCTTGATTTAGAGTTAGTTTTTTTCACTGTTAGAGGGCGAATTTATAGACGCTCCAATATTTTTTCCTCGAAAAATAATTTTGGGGAAAATAGGGACCCTTTTCTGCACTAAATATCCGAATATAATTGGAATATAATAAACATTGCTTCTAACAAATATTTTTTAACTTTATAATTTTGTTTTTGTCTGTTGCTCAATGAAACCACTTATTTGCTCCTTTGGATAAAAAGAAATTTTAGGCAACGCCTTACAATAATGGAAATTGTCATTGTCAAAAGAACAATTAACTGGTAATAATGATTTATCCATACAAATTAAATTCAACATTCCACAGATAATTAAAACTGCATTCAATGAATCATTAGGCTATTTAGATTAGTGCTCAAACTAAGCCTGATATAAACTACAGACGTGGCAGATGTGATCAAGTTTTTGAATCCGCTCTGAACCTTTGGAATTCTTAATAAGCTTTTAAAATTTGGCGGGCGCTTTAAGGTTAAAGATTTGCATGCCTGTAAGAATAAATTAAAATATTAAGGTTATGCAACACGATTAAATTTTATGAAAAACCATCGTATTTTGTCGTCCATATTGTTGTACAGTCCACATATTTTAATTAATTTTGAATCGCACGAGCAAAGTTGACTTGCCCAAGTTAATGAATCCTGAATTCTCCTGATAAGAAATCTCTGTCTCATAAAACTGTTCTCTTGGAATAATTTCTCTTTTTGAGCTTTTTTCCATTTTAAGGACAAAGGACTTAATAAACTTTTGAGCAAACCTCAAATAAGTTATGCTTAAGTATAAACGTATTTTGTTTTCTCGCAGGTAAAGTTAAATTGATATCTCTTTACCTGTTATATTTAAGTGATTTTTACTGTTTATAACACATGGTTTGTGAATGAGAATAGATAGCTTTCAGTAACTATGCTCAAAAAATACTCATTTGATCAATATTTCCTGGGCAGAAAATTGTCAGCTTGGCTTTACCCTACAAAATTGGATGTCCATTAATTAATTCTTCATTTGCAGTTGCAGCTTTGCAATATTTGCTGCATTAACATTGTATCAAATGGCATTGTAGTGCCTTGACAGCTAATTTAAAGTAGACACTAATGCTCTTGCTAATGCTTTAAAGACTCTAATTTTTTAAGTTAATATTAATAGTCAGAAAATAAGTTACTACTAAATTTCTGATGAATATGTTCCTCATAATAAAATTCGTGATCGAATTCCTTCCGTTAAATGTCATATATATCGGCGCTGCTATTTGAATGAAATAGAGAACGACAATTAAGGCAACAATAAAGTATACTCTACTAGGGTAGTAAAAGCTTAGCCTGCCAAAAAATTTTACTAACTCTTTATTAGGATGTTTTCAAACACGGAAAAGAATCTTGCTTTTACCCAGATTATGTATCATTTTGCATCATTATAATTATCAAAACACTTCAAGACCATCTACATATCGATATTTCATAGGTGGATTTCTAAAATTTATTTAAAACAAATTTAAAATTGTTGAGAAAATTATTGAAAAGAACGCGACGTTTTCTAAATCAAACCTTTTTTCAGAATAAAAAATTAGGAGCGAAATCGAATATTCAAAATATAAACCAATTCATAACTACTCATTTGCATTTGTCAATTATTTTTAAAAAAAATACAATATTTTTTAGATTAATTGGTGGCAAAATAGGGACAAAGTTGTTTTGTGTCAATCAAGGGTAACCGCGGAATTATGTCACTTGATTGAAGGAAGAACAATGGGCATTTTCACTTTTTTGCACAAATCTGCTGAAGTTGTAGTCTTTCCAGTGTGCATTGTTAATTCATTTATAAAACAACCAGGAAAATTTGAACGCATTTTAATAAGATGACGATTTAGTTTTAACTCAAGGTTGTTTGGTTCGAATCTCTAGATAGAATGATGTAAAATTTTAGTGGAGATCTCTATTTTTCGTTTATCACATTGGTATGCTCACAAAGCCTATAGAGGCAGTGAACTCTGTTTCAGCAAGTATTACCTGGGATTCGCACCCAGTTACGTCAATACTCAGTGAGTTCCCTAACGTCAGTGTTCTCAAATCACTTCAAGAATTACAAGGCATCTGAGACTCTCAAATATAGTTACTTTATAGTTATTTTATTTTTAAGGAAAGTATTTATTCTAAATAGAATCTAAAATGTGATCAAAGTAGTCTAAATAAAAATGGGAAAGATAATTTTTTAGAAGATTACTTGTCTAAAGAAATTCAAATAAATATTGCATTTTTAACATTTCAATTGAATTTTTGAAGTCTTGCAATGAATCATTTTAAATTAATCTGCATGAATTTAAATTTAGTACACTACGTGGATTAATGTCCTTAATATATTTAATTTACACATCCAAAAATAATGGAAACAATTGCTAAAAAATAGGTTTAAAATAAAAAATAACTTACAAATTCATAATTTCAATATGCAAGATAACCACAACCTTGAAAAGTAGTTAAGGAAATTCAAAAGGTAGTAATAAGTAATTGAAAGAATCAATAAAAATCATAAACCTGATTGATTGAAAATATGAAACATTTAAATGAAAATGACGAAAGAATAAATTAGTTAATATAAAAATCCGTTCATAAAAATTGCACATCGTGGTTTCAAACAGAATGAAGTTGCTAGTATTTTATACATTGTAAATAATAATTTTGTTTTGTGAAAATTTCATTTTTAAAATAGGTATTTTTGTCATTTGCGTAATAATATGAGTTTATGCTCTGCATCGTCTTGTCAAACCCCACTCCCATTTTGCAATTTCAATTCATTTATTTACATTTGCAAATCTAATTTATTCTGCTTTTTCGTCTAAATTCTAAATGCACTCTCCTAGCTTCGGGAATCATTTAAGCTTTCAAAATTTCCGATATGCAAGAATAGAATAGAATTTTAATCTATTCTTAGACACTTCTTCAACTAAAGAACTTTCTTCAAAAAAGGCTGAGATATTTGAGATAAACTACATTGGTTACAATGTAAAGATGATCCCTTTTTTCCAATCTTACGGGTCCTTTCAAATTGAGCCTATTGTTTTTTCTCTGGGGCTCTAAATTGGGTCTCCTTACGTTATGTACCTACTTATCTCATTAAAGTACTATTAATCGGCGGTAAAAACACTGGATTGAATAAAGTTTTTAACGGGCTCTTAATTTCTGCAAAACCTATAATTAAGAGACTGGTTTATTGATGAGTGTAAATAGTTGGAAAGCTCAAGGTCAAGTGAACTTAGAGCAAACTTTGCCTTTAAAAGAGATAACTTCAAATCTTCAAATTAATGTGTCACATCGCTTGCATTCCGTAAGAAATATTCAGTACCCTGCATCAATTTTAACGACAAATTGATCACTTGTGACTATAAAATAACAGTCATTCGCCATTATTTAGAAACGTATAAATATGATAAGATGAAATTTCAATATAATTATCAAACTGAGTACCTTAATTGTTTGCATACAATCCAATTCGTAGGTCTGCACATTCACGAAACGAATTGCTCTCCATTCGACTCGTATCCTTCCAAACACTTTCGTGGCTAAAGACCGCGAAATCAGACATCTTGCTTGACTACACTTTATTTCCCTTCAACGCACAGTTAAATTAAATAACTAAATGACTTCCTAGCATTCAGTTAGAAAACTACTTCAATTCTCCTTATGCCTCACCCGTTGTGTCATTTAAACTGGAATTGGTGATTTTTCACTATAGCTAGAGTAGCATTTGCTTTTCTCATAATCATTAATTAAGTGCAAATATGATTTAGAAGGTAGGAAATGCGCATAAATATATATAAAGGCGAAAATTCTCAATTATATTGGCAGTAAATTTTGCCTCATTTTATATCATGCATTAAGTGCATTGGTAAGGGAGCTTATTGTTATAAAATAGTCTCCGAAATTGTGCATCGGACAATTCTTCTAATAAGCGTCTCTCATCCTTTCTCGACGATTGGCTGCAGATATCTAACTCACTCCAATGTCGTATTGCCTGCGTTTACTCAGCTGCTAATCATTGAATAAATTTAGAAAGGTTCTCGAGTTTGTTAATTAACACCAAAGTTGCCAGTTTTGAAGTGTAATATCAATGTCAGTTATAGGATGATGGCTACCCAGATAAAATGTACGCAAGTTTTGGCATATTCCTCAGACTCACTTGAAAGGAGGCAATATGAATTTCCTTTGGTACTGCTTACAAAAATTCTTGTGTCCTAGAAATAGGGTCACTAATGTGTAGGCGGATCTTTGTACTGAGTTATTGTTACACTTATTAAACCCCTTAATATTCTGATTTCCCAGTCTAATAAGATAGAAAAACAAAATGAATTGATAAACTGGCAGATTTTGAGTAAATATGCATTATTTCCAAAGCCTATTTAGAGAACTTTATGAAGAATGAAAAACGATTTTAGACTAAATATTATTAAAATGGCATTTCTTTAAGACCATTTGATTGTTTTCTGAGAAGGGTACCTGAAAGTAACTTCACACTAAGTAGGAAATTCTGCTTATAAAGAAACAAATTCGCTCAACTTTAATCTCACTGTAAATAGTGGGGCCAGAGAATGGTTCTAGACGACTGCGGTAGCAAGCCAATGTCTGCTAAATCTGTCACAGTCGGCAAAATCTCTTTATGCTCTCGATCAATACCACATCATTCCATCTTAATCAGAGCTCTTGAGACAAAATCACAGCATATTGTGCATTTCGAATTCCATATCCTTGAGCAGATTCAAAAACATCTCCATTCCAATCATGCGGCAGTAGCTTTGCAAACGAAACTGAATCCGTTGGATAACAACCTGGACTTATGTGACATCACTCCACAATGAGATCCAAAATCTCATGAGACGCAACACAATCATCGGCCTAACCGTTGCTCCATACAATTGCAAATGCATATGTGAATGCAGACCAAAAAAAAGCCATTTGATCTTAGTTTTCCCAATAGAGTTATTCGCTCTTTATTTAAGCCAGATACATCTATTGCGCTCGTTTGACAAACTTTTCCTACTTAACGCAGGAAGATTTTAACAATTTGTTCATCATCCCATGAGAAAATTTTTCTGTGTAAGCTCTATCAGTATGTACACAGAAACGTCAAATTCAATTGAAAAACAAGATAACACTCAAGGTCTATTACAAATACACACATTAATGCAGTGCATGTGCATAACTGCTAAAACGCGTAGAAGTGCAATCGGGTATAATTGCGTGGTCAATTTGAAGAAACTCTCAGGATTTCTTCGTTTTTTTCAGCTTTTGATGATTCATTAGGAGTGGGAGAGTAAGAACGCTCTTATTTTCTGACGTAATAAGACTAAGGGGATGTAAGAAAAGCCCGATGAGACTTGAGGCGGCCAGTTGTGAAACGGACGGGATGAGAACGAAGAGTGAGGAGAGAGAGGGAGAGGGAGAGAGAAAGAAAGAAAGAGGAAGTAGCAGGAGAAGGGTGAGTTGCGGGGGTATAAAAGGCGAAAGTGCAAATTGAATTGTGCGTTGAGGGGAAATAAAGTGCAGTCAAGCAAAATGTCTGATTTTGCGGTCTTTAATCACAAAATTGCTGGAGAGGACACGAATCGGAAGGAGAGCAATTCGTTACGAGAATGGGCAGACTCACGAATTGGATTGTATGCGAATAATAAAGGTACTCAGCTTGCGTAATAACATTGCACTTTGGTCTTTCCGTATTTATATGTTTTCCAAGTATTATCAAATACCTACTACTCCTTAGCCACAATTGGTCAACATTCCGCTAAATTAGATGTAGAGTGTCCTTTCTAATGATTAGGGTAAATTTATTAGGGGGTGCGGTGGGGTCAATGGGTATATTACGTACTGAGAACCAGTTAAGTCCATCAGAACAAAATAAATGAGCTTAATTTTAAACAGATTGGATGAAAAGAAGGTAACCATATATTTGCAAATGAATTGTTTAATCTCTAATCTCCTCAGCTCTATTCTGTATATGCGCATTGGAAATTCCGAAAGATTGAATAGCTTTCGAAAATTAATTATGGTCTATGTTCCAAGAAAAAATTTCGAAATTGTACCAAAAATAAGAATAAGTTAGTTTTGAAACTGTAACTTATTGAACTGAAATTGCAAAATAAGAGTATGGTTTGACAAGACGATGTAGAGCATAAGCTCAAATTATTACGCAAGCGACAAAAAATAAATATTTTTCAGATGAAATTTTCTCACAATGAAATAATTATTCACAATGGATAAAATATTAGTAAATTCATTCTGTTTGAAACCTCGATGCAAAATTTTTATGAACAGGTTTTTATATTAATAACTAATTGACAATTATTAGTTCTTAATTTCCTGCGTTTCTCTTCCAATGCTTCATATTTTCTATCATTCAGTTTTATGATTTTCATTTTTGAACTTCATAAATTTATTGCCACCTTTAAATTTTCATTAAAACCTGTCCGATTTGTGACAATCTTCCGTATTTATTTTACTAATTTGCAAATTAATTTAATATTTTAAGCCTATTTCTTGGTGGTTTTTTCTTGGAAAGCAGAAAAAACTGTTTTCTTTGTTATTGGATGTGTAAATCGCATTATTAAATAAGTCAATCCATTTAATAAACAAAATTTACCTTCACGCAAATAAATTTAAAATGATGCATTGCAAGACTTCAAAAATTCAATTGAAATGCGGATAATGCAATAGTTATTTGAGTGAACTTGGGCTATTAATCCTTTATGAAATTATAGCTTCCGTTTCTATTGAGACTACTTTGATCCATTTTAGAGTCTATTAAGAGAAAATACTTTCCTTACAAATAAAGTGTCATTGCTTTGTTCTAAAATAGGCAGTGTGAATTGAAGCTCAATATTGTGCTTAAAGCAGTGTTTGAATCATTGATTGAATAGAGATGTTCTAAATAGCATTCGTTTATTTGGCCAAATATCCCATCTTCATGAACTATAGGCGTGTCTGGCAAACAATGGTTAGGTTTGTGATGAGGGGAAAATGTAAACGAATAGCACTACTTTTATATGCCCCAGAGTAATTGATCGTGTTGCAAGAGAGCATTTGGCACTGATCAAGGGAGCACAATAAATATACAGAGATGTGTGTTAATTTATGGAATCGAACATTCTTTATGTGCTATTTTCATTGTTGTCACTAAATGTACAATGCTAATAAAGAGAAAGGAAATTGAATGTCACTAATTATGTTTATTACTAAGTATTAATTTTGAATTATTAACACATTCCTTTCAAGAAGAGCGTGGTGAAGTGCACGCTTGATCCAAATAATTTGATCCAGTAAAACGAAACGAAGCGACAGACACTGAAGATTTGGGTCTGACTTTTAAAATTTTCTTGAAATGAAACTAAACTTCTAGTCTGTTCCACCAACAAGATATATAACGCTTGCATTTATTCCCTTTTTACGAGCAAGTAACCACTCAATCATTAGCCATCGGAAACAGTAAAACTCAAATTCAAGTATCTTAAAGCTTCCATAACAAATTGACCGCGATCACATTGGTATTTGAAAGTAAGTATTGAATTCTGCGAGAAAATCGACTAGCCATCAAAATTTTTAAAGAAACTTAGATTCTGTCGTCATCTTAGTGTGGCTATGAGAGACGAAAATCGAAATTAGGTGTTAATCCTAATCGTGAATGGTGACATCTGCTGGCTCGTTACTGATGGAAGATTCAGAGAGCTTGTAGACAAAATCAATAATTGGTTCCACATTTCTTCTTTTAAAAATCGAATAAAAGGTGGCACACTTAATCAATACATCCAAAGAGGTGGAAATACAGCTGGCTTGCTGCCCTGTTACAGCCGTTCTCAGGCATGCAAACGATGCCATAGCAGCAGAAACAAGGAATAGTAGAACGGTTAGAAGTGTGTTAGAATTAGAGGGGATCTGATTTCATGCCAAAACAAAAAAATATTTATCTGAACTATAGTTGCAAAGATACATAGTTGAATATAACTGCAAATTTCAATGCAAAGGCAATTACTCAAACGGTTAGATAAATGAACAGTTAGCGTTCTGAATACCGGCAAATTAATTGTCAGACTTGAATAACTCTTAAGTACACCATTATTTGACGTTAATCTGAGTTTTCGTGCTGATTAAAAGTGTCAAATTACTCAAAAGTGAAAAATGTCTCTTTGAATAAGCAAAATATTAACTTGTTTACAATAGAGCTTCAATTACTCATTTGTTAGAAGTTCTTTACTGAATGGAGTGTCTTCTGGAATAATCAAATTACGTGGATTATTATGGTAAAATTCGTGCTAAGATACGTCAATGGTATTTTTGTCAGTGCTCGCATTCAGTACATCAATCGTAATTGAATCCCATATCAATTAATGCTGCAGTGTTATGACAGATCCCGCCAATAATTTTAAGTTAAAAATCGCATTTGAATTGTAAAATGGACTTTGCGTTGCGAATGCGAACGAAATATTAGTAATTGCAATGATAAAAGTAATGAAAACTTCCATCAATCGTTAGCATTAATTAATTTTCTTCTCTGTCAACAATTTGAGCTGTTTCTAACTTTCGTCAAGCAGTCAAAGAAGCGTGGTTTATAGATTGCAAGGAATGAAACATTTTAAATAAAGATTTAATGAAATTCTAAGCTCTCTTCCATTTAATTTTGCGGTCAATGCTGAATAAGTGACTTGTAGGTCACTTACATATATGCTCCCAAAAATGCAGAAGACCTATATCTTAACTCGGAACCAATTTTGGGAAAAGAAAAACTATGCTTGAAGCCTAATGTTATCCCTCTCAAAGTTACAACGAAAATGGGTGCCCTTCAGGAGAGTTCTGAACCAGTCCTCGCTTTAAATATATAATGACAAGATGAATCAAGTCCACGCTTCACTCAAACTTGGTTCAATTCTATAATTATAAAGTTCCAGGCGTTGTTACTCTAAAATTTAACAGGATAATGTTAAAATGACAGCTAGGAAAACTAAGGCATATTCTAATGTCGAGATAATTTTAGGTAAAAAATGGGCAATTATTTGGTGAAATTTACCACTTCCATCATTCCTTAATGTTTATTAACGCCAACTTACCATAAAGTAGATGGTGATTAATTGAAAGTTGATCAAAATATTGCTTGCTTGTTAGGAAACGAATGAGTGCCAAAGTTCTAACTAAAGTTGCAACTCAGAGACACCTTGGAAGCTGAATACTAGTATGAGGTCTAAAGCAAAGAATGAAAGAAATATACAAATTCTTCACATGCAAATAGTTCGTTATTACCAACGAAGCTAATTGTTAAATTTCGAAGTTGGGATGAATAATCCTACAGAGAACACCAGTTGCTGCATTAAGAATATCATCCCCAAATGAAAGTTGCTCACAATGAGGAAATTTTGAGCTGGTCAAGAGGATGGTGGGCTTTTTTGTAATTTAGAGAGTAGTGAGAAGGTCACGGCTAATGAGTGTTTCGAAATCAGAGGAAATCATTTTGCTCGATTTCACCCACAGCAAAAAATCTAATAAAAAATTAGGAAGAACTCCATCTTGAAACAGCTTTGATCCCGATCGAAGTAGGAATTCCTTGCATTTCAATACTATTGGCATCTAATATTAAATTTCCTCCTTAAATGAAAAAATTAATTCCATCAAGGCCCATCACTTGGTGTTTGGATGCTAACCCATGAAAAAAAGTTTGCAAAAATTTATATTCCTGATTTGGAAAAAAGATTAGAAAATGACTAACTTTAATCTGTTCTAAATTGAAATTTTATATAAAATTGAACGAGGAATACATCCAATTTTGAATACTATTATGCCATTAATTAAAAAATATTAGTGTGATAAAATAAACAAAGTCACAATTCTTCATGGGAGGAATCTTATTAAAATATTAAATTTTATATTGATTTTGCTCTAACAACATATTTGGTCAATTATTTTTAAATTGAAAAAGGGCAATTTATGCTGTCTTAGTTGAAAAACTAACTCTCAAAAGTAAGTCAAAAGTTCATTCGAAATTGGATCTTCAAATTTGTTGCATTTAATTAACGAACGAAATTAACTTAGTGACGAAATTAAGAGGACAGAAAAAAGTATATGCATTTGTGCTCTCTGACTGAAATATACGAAATAGCAGAACGCACTTTTATGCAGAGAAAATAACTTTTTCTTCATCACTTATCTCGTAAAAAAGGTCTTCAAGAATTAATTCTAATATTTTTTTTCAAATTAATTGCACATCATAAAGTAAAGCAAAGCATGTATCGACATAAATACAAGGCAGAGCATTTGAATAATCAAATTTACTTTTAATTCGAACAAAATAAAACAGAAAGAAAGTTATAGGAATAAATGAAATCAAATTTGTATCATGTTGAAAAAATATGAAGGTAATGCGATGGGCCTATGAAACCTAGATGAACAAATTCTAGTTATCAATTCTATCGGAGGGCTTCGATTCTTTTATCACCATTGTTAGTCCTCTGATTGACTGCAAATGGTTCAAGCTAAAACAAAATTTCCGATCAAGCGCACATATCATTTCAAATCTTCAAAGCCAATATCTCAGATGTCAAAGCGATAAATATTAAACTTACCGGCTCAATGCCCTACCACTGTTTTCCTACTCATTACTGGATTGAGCGGTTGGGCAGACAAGCAATTTGGTCTAGTAAAAACGTTTTTTTTCAATCGTTACACCAAAGCAATTATAAATTTTAGTGTCTGGAGCAAGGAATGTGGAGTAATGCCGCCCCTCACCACGCTTTGATTGAAAAAATGGAATAAATATTATCAACGAAAATTGTTTTTTTTGAAACATAACAAGTGAAATTTCATTTCTTTCTTTCATTTTACTTTTAGTGGCAACAATAAAAACGACGCATAGGGAACATGAGGCTGCATTAATCAACACGCATCTCTGTATATTTATTGTGCTCCCTTGATCAGTGCCAAAGGCTCTCTTGCAACACGAACAATTACTCTGGGGCATATAAAAGTAGTGCTATTCGTTTACATTTTCCCCTCATCACAAACCTAACCATTGTCCTTCAGACACGTCCCTAGTTCAAGAAGATCGAATATTTAATTAAATAAATGAAAGCTATTTAGAACATCTCTATTCACACAATGATTTAAGCCCAAAACTTTATTTATTTATTTCAAATGGTAGGCGTTGTGATAGATATCATTAGCCATTTAGCTGCCTTGGGGCTTCACAGAGGGAAGGTTCATCAAAGTAGCAGAAAGTCGAGGGGTGGGGAAGAGAAGAACGATTCACAGATGTAAAAGAGGCAGACAGACACAAAGGTAGAGAAAAAGGTAAGGTGAGTACTGTAGAAGGGGTCGAATATGACAACCAGGGGTCATGGTAGTTTGAAGTGAGAAGTCAGCTACCTGTTAATAGACTTTTTTACCGTATGAGTATACATTGCCCAGAGTGCACCACGTGGAAGTAAGTCTATCGCACACCCCATTTAAGTCCAATATTGTGGCGAGTTGCAGATTTCGTATTGAAGCCAGACAAAGTGAGAACATATTCAATTTTTGGTTGATAGTTGATTCGGCCGTGAAAGCAATTAATAAACACTTCTTTGAATATGGAGTTGATCACACAAATTAGTGAAAGAAACACCTTGCTTCATGGAATCAAGATAGCAGAGATTAACTCCACGACAAATGTTGATCGAGGTATAACCCGATATATTTTATCGAAATCACAGTGTTCATTTGTTCAGTTCTCTGCAATAATTTGGCATCCAAGAACAATTGAACCAAGTCTCAAAGAAAACAATAAAATTCTTGCCGATTGACGCTGTGTGAGGAGAGAAGCATTCGACCTTGAATAAACACTTTTGTACTGGTACATTTTAAATGTTTGCATTGGTTATTACAAAACGCAAATGAACTTAATGTAAACTCATGATGATTTAATGTAATACACGTGACACAATATCAAGATACTTTCAAATAATATTTTGAGAGTAACAAATACCACATATTCTAGCACACACGAATGTAATAAGTTGATTTTGAATTTAATTATTGGCAAAATATTGTTGCATTTTGCATTTTCAATTGCAGAGGAAAAATTGGGACAAAGTTAGATTTTGTGTCAATCAAGTATTATTGTGGAATTATTCGACTTAATTGAAGATACAAATTGAATGTTTTCTCTTTTTGATCCATTTTACTGAAGTTTCAATCTCTTTGCATAGTGATAATTCTTTCATTTTGAAACGACAGAGTTCAGAATGCTTGGAGCTTACTTTGATGTAATAAAGATTTGAGATATTTTGTTCGGATCTGTAGAGAGTACGGTATAGAGTCATTGTGTCCCTCCAGTTTTCATTATTTGCTCATTGTATGTATTTTGTATGAATACTGGGGTGTGCGATGGACTTACTTCCACGTGGTGCACTCTGAGCAACGTATACTCATACGGCAAAAAAGTCTATTAACCGGTAGTTGACTTCTGACTCCTAAATACCACGATCCCCCTGGTTGTCATATTCGACCCCTTCTACAGTACTCACCTTACCTTTTTCTCTACCTTTGTGTCTGTCTGCCTCTTTTACATCTGTGAATCGTTCTTCTCTTCCCCACCCCTCGACTTTCTGCTACTTTGATGAACCTTCCCTCTGTGAAGCCCCAAGGCAGCTAAATGGCTAATGATATCTATCACAACGCCTGCCATTTGAAATAAATAAATTAATTAATGTATCAATACTAAGAAGGCATCGTACTTCGTTTCAACGGATGCTTTTTATTTCATATGAATAAAAATTTAACCTTTTCTGCATACAGTTTCATCAAAGACAATATAATTATTCATACTGTTTTCAATGTAACCATTGTGCAACCTCTCAATTATTTCAAGATAACTCCATTTTAACTTACAAAATCTTTCCTTAAATAGTTTGTCTTTTACTGTTTTCTTTTAATCTAAGAAAATCGAAATTATTTCCACTTTAAT
>UZAE01001242.1:0-14333 GCA_900617975.1 Rodentolepis nana | reverse complement strand
GTCTTGATGGTTATCATTAGCCCTTTAGTTGCCTTCACGCTTCACAGAGGGGAAGAAACATCAACTTGAAAAAAAGTCGAGAGGGGGAAGAGAGGAGTGTTTCAAAGATGTAAAAGAGGCAGACACAAAGGTGAGGTGAGTACTGTGGAAATAGTCTAATATGACATAGAGTGGGGTGATGGTAGTTTGAAGTGAGAAGTCAGCTGCCAGTTAATAGACTTTTTGCCGTATGAATATACATTGCCCAGGGTGCACCACGTGGAGGCAAGTCTGTCGCACACCCCTTGAAGTAAGTTATAGAATTAATTGAAAATTGCAATGAGATGAATATATTTTGCCATATTCTAAGTTTCAAATGGAAACATCGAAGCGAAATCACAAATCATTTAATAGCACACACCAATTTTGACATTTTATGCGTCGTATGAAAACCGACGAACCTGAAAATAATTTGGAATCATCTGAACACACCTTCAACTTAATTGTCACTTGTAATAGGAAAATCTCCTCTGCAAACAGATCATCATGTGAATCCTTCAGCACCAGAAACCCCAAGCTAAGCTAAGTGTGGTACAAATTGCCTACCTAAAGTGCAACCGTTACATTTTGGAACATCTTGTTGAACCATGCTCACATTGGTCTGGTGGTATTAACTAATCAAACAAAAATTAGATGGGAGAAATCCACCGTTGGAAAATATCGCACAATTTTGAATGTTAAAAAATATCTATAAAAATGTTCATTAATTCATAGCACCATATTGTCTCTACGATTAACTTTATTTTCGGTTAAGTCATATTAACATTTATGGGAAGGGACATGGGATGCATACTAGTTTCAGTGATCAGTCGAACTAATAAATTTTCATAACACGTCATGCTTTTGACCTTAAAGATTGGCCATGGTATACTTCATTATACTTTTGAGCTGTCACCTATTAAAATGACAAAACTTTTCTTGAAAAAAATAGATCAAGTGGCATCTGTCAAGAGATGACTGATTCGCTATTGGTTAATAAAAAATGCCTCAACGGCTATTGGACATAATAATCTGCCTGTCAAAATATTCAGGACTGGCAACTTTATGGGTGGGGTGGGGAGAAGGCGATGCAGTCTTGTTTGAACAAAGAAATCCCAAGCTTACTCAAACATAGTAGAATGTGCGCCATGCTACATGTCACTAATGGAGCAAATGAGGTCGTGACTGTAGAGGCCTCTCAGCCACCCACCAAATCAATAATCTCTTCATTGTTGACCAAACTCTCCGTTGTACGTCGACGACTAAGCTCCGAAATATACGTGTTCCATACTGTACGTATGTTTTCTCTATATTTTTGAGGCTATCTTGCCATGGGGAGTACTGAACATAAAGTAAGGCTTATTAGGGTAACAATTCTCTGCAAATACTTTATCAACTTCAAAATGAATAATTTCTTTCGAATATTCGCAAGAGGTGTTTCATAATCGTATAAGTAGTTGCATTCACTTATTTCCAAGTCTCCTCTTTATTGTACAAAAATCAGATCAATTTCATAATGTTAGAGGGTGCTTTCAGCGATCTGCGTTCATATAAAATTTTACTGCCCATATTCGTGTCATATTTCATGGTATTTTGCATCCCTAAGTGCTCATCTTACATGAATTTCTTAATCTAAGATTTCCAATTCATCCTCACTTTTTGATGGAAGCAGCTTTCGCATTACTACCGGATGAATTTAACAGGAATGATCCGATTTTAAAAATTGTGTGAGTCGTTAATGCATTCGAGGCACTTTCTGCAAAATTGCTTGATCTAGGTCACTTTAATTCAATCATGTTTACATTATACTATATTTCTTAGTAGTCTACAGCTATTTTATTCTTACTGATATATGAATAAGTTAATTGGTGCAAATTTAACTATATTTTAGTCTTCTTAAATTCTTGGTGCACCAATGTGCATCCAGGAGTTTAATGTGCAATAATTTATTAATAGCATGATGAGTTTACATACTATGTTGAAATCACTTCAGTTTATTGTTCAATATAACACCGCATGTATTAACTAACTGTGTGTGTAAATTAAACAACTGATTTCATTTGCATCAGGAAGATTCTACTTGATCCAGCTTGATTATAGCACAGGAATGAGTTTGATTAAGACGGAAGTAATTTATTTTAATAGAGTACATAATAGATAAATTCCTATAAATACACAATGGAATAATGAGAATCGGACTATTTAGCACCATTCTTTGGATAGAAAGTACGTCCATGAAAGTATGCCAATGAAACAACAGCAAATCAAAAGATAGCCTTCTTACGTCATTTCATCAAGCAATTTATTCTGGTTTGTCAATATTTTCGAAAAGGTATTTATAATTTTGTTTTCCGAATGAGATAATCAAGATCGTATCTCCACAGGCTATTTCTAAATGAGAGAATGAAATATTAAGGACAACTTTTGATAAGAACCCTACACAATTGTTGAAAGTGTCACGCTCTAATATTTACGGATGGGGTGTGCGATAGATTTACCTCCACGTGGTGCACCCTGGGCAACGTATGCTCATACGGCAAAAAAGTCTATTAATCGGCAGTTGACTTCTCACTTCAAACTACCATCATCTCACTATATGTCATATTCGACTACTTCCATAGTACTCACCTCACCTTTTTACTACCTTTGTGTCTGCCTCTTTTACACCTTTGAAACACTCTTCTGTCCTCCCTCCCCTCTCGACTTTTTTCAATTTGATGTTCCTTCCCTCTGTGAAGCCTGAAGTCAACTAAAGGGCTAATGATAACCATCAAGACGCCTGCCTTTTGATATAATAATAATAATATTTTCGGCTAATATTTGAACCTTTCAAAATAAATAAAAGATACCTTGTTTTCAAAAATCAAATCTTAAATGTCTAAGAAAATTGCTTGCATTTCTCTAACTTTCAATCCACAAAGTAGCGTTTTGTATCTATCTCTGTATTAATCAAATGAATGTCAGCCCTTTATTTATTTATTTGTTTATTTATATCAAATGGCAGGCGTTCTGATATGATTGCCAACTCAATGCAGTTTAATTTTAAAATCTTTACTGTTCTCATCCCTCTCTCTCTCTTATCTTGTTGCATCAAGTATTACCTACTGCATGAGTCCATTCCATCAATTTTCAAGCAAGCATGCGAGCATGCTATTACTTCTGATAATGAGTGCGTCTATTGAATAAGAACGAGTATAATCTGCCCTACTGTGGGTTCTCCCAACTCTTTAAATAATTATACTGTAGCGGATTGCTACGCTAGTAAAGCCTGACCGACTGAGAAATCTCTTTGGCAGATTCTCCAGCATCTAGCTAGACTCCCAGAACATATAGCCCAGCTATAAAGGAAACAGACGTGTAGCACGGGGCGCCCAGCTATAAAGGAAACAGACGTGTAGCACGGAGTACGCATAGCCCAGCTATAAAGGAAACAGACGTGTAGCACGGAGCTCGTTTATTCAGTAGGGGTATTGCGGATAACGTGTACACGTAGGGGGCTTAATCATGATCAGGATGGCGATTAGGTTAAACAAATAGAGGTTAATGATTGGTCACTGTATGTACAGTTGCACCTCCCAATCCTGGCGTGCAGGCATGCGATGACGCACAAAGCGATAACGTGTCCCACAATACAATACCCGATATACTCAGTTCATTTACTTGTTACTTTACTTTAAAGTATTTGGGACAGACTGCTTCAAAATTCTTTAGTAAGTAGATGTGAATAGTCCAGTCAATAAATGAAAATGTAAATATGAAAATGGTGGTTAATTAATTAATTAAAATTGTGGCATACTGAGAGTGTTTAACGATTCCTAATCTTCACTAACTTTAAAATTTAAATAAATATTTCATATTTCCAGCAGATGCTTCCAAACGTTGCCTTTATAATTTCAGTTTCAATAGCTAATTCTGTTATCAATAATTATCTCCAAACTTGCTCAAATTTTGCGTCCCTCGATTTCACCGCTAGCAAATATTGACCTTTGCATAATTGAGTATTTGTAGTGTCGCTATTATTTCGCATGGAAATTTTGAAATGCAAACTTATTAACTGAGATCTAGCAAGGGTTCATTAGCATCACGATCGAAATCTAATTCCATATGATAATTTAGTTAGGTAGTAATTTCAGGTTTATTTTATCGACCATTCGAATGGCCTTAAATCAGTTGAGTATGCCAGGTGCTCATTTGTTCTTTGCTACTTTCCAGGTGAGTTGCAATTTTCACAACTTTAATTCACGCACATTTCTAGACTTCATGTGACTCCTGTATAATTCTAGCTCCAAAGTTAAATTTTATTCATGAGCATTTAGCGTCAACCCAATTAAGATAGAAATTCAATCATGACATCTAATTTTGAAGTGGTAATAGGCTAAGCGTCTACCAGCATGTTAAATATCAGTGGCCAAAGATTAGAACTTTCAGCGCGAATTTCACGCATTTGATTGTTATAGCACTGTTTACAATCTTCAGCCAGAAATTAGGACGCCACAAGTTCTCGCAACTGTAACGAGAAATTGTTGCAGCTCAATTCAGACTTTCAACGGTATGAGGTGGGTTATATTATTTCATGTAACAATAGGAAAGAAAATATGTGGCAATTAGTCATAGTTCTATTTTTCCTTGGCAATACTTTTAAATTTTTCTAAAACCAATCTATTTTCATGATTTTAATGTGTTCCTTGTTTACGATTTCTTTCTATTAAAGACTATTATAAAGTCTACACAACTGGAATGTATTTTTTTGAATCTAAAATTTCATACGCTTTCAAGTCTTTTTAATTGACTTTCTTGAAAAATTACTCAAACTGAAATTTTCGCCGACTAACCACCAATATAGTAATTATTCTCAAGAACTGTCATGCATGATAGCAAATAAATTTGCTATTTTTAATTGAGCCGATGGCCAACGAGACTCACTTGAGATTATGCGCGCATTACAATTAATTATTAGATTAAAACTTGATTGCTCACTTTATATGCTATGCAAGTGGGCGAAACCTGCTTTCATGGCACCAACTTATAAATAAATAATGTTTGACTACAAAAATTTCGGTTCACTATGCTTTCAAAAGCAATATTAGTATTGGAAGGGTCTGAAGCCAACCCTTTAAATGTAATGACGTTAATGAATGAATGAATGGTGTTCTACGGAATGACATAATCACCTCATCAGAATTCTCATCAAATCACTTTACATTTACAAACCAAAGAAAACACGACAAAATAAGTAGCCGTTACCTGCAACATTCGTAATCAAGGCTACTGTGACAAGTAAAAATGTGCGAAAGTTGAAGCCACTTGGTTTAGACGGAACACACTTTCAACCCTTCTTACTGATCAGTGTTAGTCGGTAGGTCTGGCGTCAAGCGAAGAACCCGCCATTGTGTGATGATAAAGGTAATATCCGATTTCTAATACTCGCAGGTTAGTCACTACAGTGTAGCATTCTAATTCAATAGCAGTTTATATTTTACTGAACGTCTAAATTTATAAGTTCTTCTGGAATATGTGAGAGGTTTGAAGTCAGGTTACTCGTTTTTTATCTATTGAATAGTTGAGTAAATGCGTAAGAAAGAAAGATTGCGAAGTTAGGATCAAAATTTTATTAAAATAGAGTTCACTGAGAATTAGCTGTTCAAATTCTCAAACCTTCATGAGCTGCATTTGTACTGCCAAAGATTATGGTCAAATGTTTTCATATTACCAAAATTAAAAAGAATATGGGGTCATATATTTATCCAATATGTAGGCAATATTATTATTAAAGTCACTCTTAGTTATTGATTATGGTTTCAATAAGGAGGTAGGAAAGATCGTGGAATTGCAGGCGGTTGATTTTCGGTATAGTAAACTCAGTGAACAGTTGAAGGATTTTACCTTCGGAGATCATGCAGAATTGTATTTAACTGTTTTTTATTCCTTTAAATAGTTGTGGCATTTTGGCGGTACCACTTTCTTCCGATTGACTTTCAAGGACATAGCCAGACTTTAAGTAAATTCCAAACCAATAATATATTAACAGAAGCACTAAAATCTTCCTACTTAATTGTATTCCAGCAGTCTACCATCATTAGGCTGTGAAGTTCAATGATGTTTATTGAAAATAGAGCAAAGTTGCACATTTATCCCACATTGCAGCCGCATTGATATGCTTTTGGAGTTAGAATGAATAATATGCACATTCTAAGAGAGCTATGCTTAAGTCTTATTTAAATTTCAAATTCGCTGTTAAAATGCAGTGTGTTCTAATTTCTTTTTATTAGTGATTAATAGGGAGTATATTTAATTCTTTACGCAGCATAAAAGCATGAACACTATTAATGTAATACTCAGGCCAGGAATAAAACCACAATTTATTCTATAAACAGAACAACTTACTCCCTTTACTTATTCATAGCTCTGAATACATTTGACTCATACTTAAATGCAGTTAGTAAAATGAAATTAAATACGGTTAGAAACACCAACAGAAAGCAATATTGCACAATTTCTATTGGCCACTTATCTAGCCTATGGAATTCATCCATATGTCCTTTATTAACTGTTAACATTGCAGTGTTAGCTTCATCAACATGTGGTTGGCTGTCTTGGTCATTAACTTAGTGTCTTGCGTACATTGCTATGGAGGAAATACGATTGAGTAACTAAAATTCTATTTATTTTGTTGGAGTTCCAAAATTTTTTCATAAACTCTTCCACTGATAACTTTAGAGACCCTGAACTAAGTCGTGTGGCAACCGAAGCATGGAAAAAGGATCCGAATCGGTTGAAGATCGGAGAAGATATAATACTTAATTGGCAATGTAAGCCATGCATCTATTATTTTTGCAAATTATGTTGCCTTCAAATTATTATACCGTTTACCCATGTATGTTAAGAATTTGGTAAAGTACTTAATATTACGGTAATTGAAGTTTGGATATAAATGCGCAGAAATATGTAACGAGCCTATTAGATTGTATTAGAATAGGAATGTTGACAAGGCATTCTAATCGTTTAAACAAACTTATTTGTTTCAATTGTATAAAAGATAGTTGATTTTGATAGGTGCTTAGAATTGGGCGTATGGATCACACAAATCGTAATTTAAACTCAGGTTAATGCCTGCGAACGTGCGTTTTTCCGTTGATGTTATCTTTATTACGTATGCTATGCGTATTAGGTGTAAAAAGAAATAAGCTTCAGCAATAGAAAGCTAATTGATTAATGATTTTTGAATTCCAGCAGAAATCAAGGACAGCTCTGCTAGAAAAGACGTTGCTCCTGCTCCCCTATGCACTATCAAGTCGAAGAAGTTACTGCAAGATCCCGTATATAAAGGTTAGTTTATGTTCCTAGGTTATCTCCATAATAGCAAATGTGTTAGCTTAGGAGAGATGTGATTGCATACTATCTGCTATCGATTAGTGCCTTCCAAATCAAATATATTGTTCATTTATTAAGCATATTGCTACAATGTAATGCACAAACCACCAAATACTGCCCATGTGGGTTTCCTGAAGAATGTGCGTTAAGGTGGAGCTTCGTTGACAAATTAACCTCGCACAGTTCCTTGTTATTGGCTTCGAAGATTATTCACCATGTCATAAGGCTCTCACGCAGTAATCATTTCGTGTAATTTTGATTTCCTCACTCGGCCTAAATGAAAATAGCAAATGAATATATTTACCAATTTTACCATTTTCGCAATATATGTAGGCTTCGTATGCTGTTTACTTTCCTGCACAAGTCATGGAAAAGAGCTATTTCACTGTTGAAAGTTTTTGCTTATGACAGCACTTGTGAAAGCTCTCAGCTCGAGCACTCGTTAGATATTAGTCACGTTCCTTGTTCACTTTGTCAGATACTTACGCAAGGAAACTAAACCTAGGCATATGACTGGAATTTTCTATGTTTCAAAACTACCGCAATTTCCTATTTAGGTGCTTAAACAACTCGCGAAGGCTTTTACGTGTTGTTACGGATACAATAAAGAGGATTTTCGTGACTGGAGACGGCACTAATAAGGATACCTTTAGTGGTGTGTGTATTTGCATGTTTCAGTCAGAAATGTACTGGGAAAGACAAATAATAGTGGGCTAGCAATTTAAATAGATTTTATTTCATTTACAGTTTCGCAGATTGTTGCTTACGGCACTTGTTTGGATACAGCTTTAACACCACAGTTAAAGGTTTTACAGCATGTCTTTAGTGAAAAAAGGGTGATTATAAAGGCACTTTTTAATCATATTTTTACAGGAAATATTTCTTTACTCAGATTTGTCTTCAAATAAAGTTACCGCAAATTCTATTATTAGCCTCTGAGCACGTGAAATAATCGATTTTTTAGCTTTCAATATTTCTATATTTATGACTTTTTCTTCATATTGGATCGAATTATTACTGATTTCGAGCCTTAATCCGCAAATACTTCTACAAAAATTTAGCATTTGTCGCCCTACTGGACAACTATGAACATCGTGTTGGCACTTCTGAGAGGGAGACACCGCAAAAAAGGAAGGAGATCGATCAGTTTTTAGACGCGGTTGTGAAGACGGAAACAATGAAAGCTTTTCATGGCTATCTTGTGGCACAAAATCTGGCTAGTGCCTCACAAGCCGCTTTTAAGAATGAACTGCATGCTATATGGTTCAAGCCGTATAGGAGAAATAGGTAAGATGACTTGCTTTAAAATAATTTGTCCGGGTGTTTTCACTTCTACTTTTCAATACTTTTAATTCTCATTTTAATTAAGGACCGCTGCTTTATCCTGAATGCTCCCATAATGAGAAATGTATTGTCTAGGATTTCAGCTAAACTGGTTTGATTAAGCAGAGGCTATAAAGAACTTTAATTTCATTCGATATAATTATAATTTTATAATATTTCTAGACAAGACGATTCCTCACCCTTCGAGCACGTTTTCGTTGGAGAATCGAAGAATGATATAGTGTTAGGAATGCACAACTGGATCACATTTTGTGTTAAAGAGAAGGACCGTATTTTCAATTACTATGGACGACTTAAACCGGTATGTTGTATTTAGGATCTTATCAATATTATCTCAGACAATATGACTGGATGTGCGCAAATTACAATTTAATTCTCAAATCTCTTAGAAAAAATCAGGAAATCACTTAACTTTAAAACCCTAATCTTGTCACCACGTGTTTAGCGGGCCTTTCCCTTCCTGAAACGTCGAGAATGTTCAATGAAATCGGCTTCTACTCAACGAATGGAAGGTGCATTTGGAGTATCTTCATTATGCGTGAAAAATTGGTTCATTTAATGGATCTGGGAAAATGTCACCTATGCATTTTAGATTAGTGGGCGGTTTTTCGAGAACTGCTGATAGCAAGTAACGGAAAATACTTCCACTAGAGAAAAGTGTGTTTTGTTTGAGCTATTAACTCGCATTTCTGCAAATGGTGAAGTAAAAAGATGGAAAAATGTTGTTCTAGAATTCGGACACAGTTTATTTGATAGGCTGGAATTTAAGAGTCGCACATACTATTACCACGCCAAGGTAGCTGTCAGGCAAGCATTTGAATGGTAAATGAGGGCAGATTTGTACAAAATCATAATCGATAGGTCTAGCAGGTTGATAGAATGCTAAAGGAGACTAAAATATGCCGTCATTAGTATGCAAATTTTACTAACAGAAACTTGAGCAGACAAAATGCCTCCATTGAGCAAGTTCTACGATGTCGAATGTCATTTATCAAACATCTAGCCATTGAAATATCCACGCAATAAACTATTATACGTGTCCATTTGGCAATGAATAAACAGGCATTTCCAAGCAGTATTATTAGGACAGGCTCATTGAGTCATAGGCTTATACGATGATAATTTGTCTTTTGATATAATTTTATTTTATTATTTCATTTTATCATTTTCAATTTACAGCATAGCCGCGATCCTGATTACAAGGCTAGCTTTCAATTTTCAATGCATAAGAACTTTTTCAAGGTCTTTAATACAGTTATTTTTGGTTCATCGGTGGAGTTTGACTTTGGCCTCTATACGGCAGCTTTCCTCAAGTTACAGCAGGTTTATAAAAATGAAGCAAATTTGCCTCCATTGGCTGTGACCCTGGACAAAACGAGGCTTCTTATTCAATGCCATCTATTTGCCAAAACTCGAATGGGTTCTTGCTATGTCAAATAGACTCCAACGATAGATGAGTTGGAGGTCACAATTCACTAACTATTTTCCCCATTTGCACTTTCATTTAAATAAAATTAAAAAAACCCCAATCTACACACCGACTTCTAAATATATCCAAATGAGTTTTGTTTTCTTGGTGATGATAGCATTTACCACATTTCACTGAGATGAAGTGTAACTGTCGGAAAGTAGGCAATGCGATTTCTAGAAGTATTGACTGGAAAATGTGAGAGCCGAGAAATGGGTCAGAACTGCTGAGGCTACGTTTTGTCTCGAGGTAAGTAATTCTCCTAGAGATATTCGTTTTGGGTTATCGGTGTTTCATCTGAACTTATTTAGAGCGTGAAGCGTTATTGTCTGCATTAGGATGACTAGCTGACTATATGTAACAATTTTTTTTGATCCTGTTCACTATTGGAACCGAATAGATAGAGATGGCTCTATAAGTAATCAAGTTTAGTGCTATAAGTCCTAAAGGTAAGATGCCTAATAGAAGTGTCGATATTTTTCTCAAAAGCCTTTAAATTCGAAGTAAGCATGACTCAACCTTTACCATAAAAGGATGAATATTAGGGAACTACAGACGAAATAGTGATTAACGGTCGCTCTGAGCTAACGGGGCGGTTTAGTTGTCCGTGCATACATGAAGGGACTATCAGCTTACACATAGAAATCTGCACAAGGTCAACTCACTTAATGAATAATAGTGGAGAGGAAATTAAAATCGCAACAGAAAATTAAACTCGGTGAATTCTGTCGAGGATAGAGATGAAGCAAGCAGTATGCTACAACAAATAGTATAACTAATTTTAATTAGTAAGGGAATAAAAGGCATGCATCATTAAAGGAACTGAGTATGTAAATTAAATTAAATTTTATTTAGAAAGTTACAGTCAGCTTTTTGTCCAGCTATTCTGTTTACATAAAGTGAGTTTGAAATGAAGTCCAGAAACACGCTGTTTTTAGAAATGCATCTATGAAATTCAATCATTGTTTTCTTTTCACGTAAACTGCACTTCTTTAGACACTGGAGCCATTAGATCATTAAACCACATTTAAAACACTTGAAGTGAATCATATTAGTCCACGTTTCACCCTTAATTTAATATTTTACACAAGGTTGCAAGATTTTTTATTGAGTTTCAACATGTTACTCAGAACTCGCAATTCGAATTTGTGGTCCAATAGCCAACACTCGTCTTCTGTACTTGGCGTCCATTAGAATATCAATTAGTGCAATTAATATTCGTTAAAAAGCCGGTGATTTTGGTCGTATGAAGTACTAATGTATTCACCATTTAAAACGTGACCAAGGTAGACTTAGAGATTTGCCAGAGTGCCAGGAGGAAACGCCAACCTTTCCTCCATCTAAAGACCCCAAGTTTAGTGAAGAAGAGAAGGTATATTAAATAAAAGTAATGAATGGGTGATGGGGTATATGCTTGTGAAGGTAGATTTGACTTTAATGATAAAGTGAAGGATGAGTGATAATGAGCAGTTTAAATCAAAACACAGTGAAGATGGTCAACTACTTTGTCTCTTGATTTCCTGATAACCAATTAATAGAATTATTTTATGTACGGACGGAGCATGTATATAAGGCATCATGTGCGTTCGGCATGATGCTTCGACACAAATAAATTTATTAATTAAAAACTTGGTCGGTTATTTTTTCTTGGAGGGTAGTTTTGCGCAGCAAAGGATTGCGGTTTTGTTGAAAAATTTCTGCTATTCTGACTCTAACAGAGAGAGAGAGAGATCGGAACCTCTGTTAACAAAAACGATTTTTTCTTGGAAAAATAAATCGTCGTCTCAATTTGGTATAAGGAGAGCTAAACGTCACCATATTTGTAAAAGATTCAATCTTATGCATCCACCCATCCACCCACGACTGGCAAAAGCGATATGTGCCCGAGTATGAGTAAGGAAGATGGTGGGCTTGTAGAAGACTCAAGGAACTGCGAATCTACGTCGAATAAATTTGGCACTTCCACAATAATTCGACTTATCGACATAATTTACACTACGAAATTTCTGTCCTTCTATCGCTATTCGTTTGTCTCCCTCTGTTTTCCCTCTCTCATAGCACGAAAAAAGTGTTGGTCTCCATTCAGATATCAAATCATTGATTATGGAAACTCAGTAGTAAGAAGAGTTGCTTATCAGAATTGGGATGCCATCATTCACCTTACCTCTTACACGCATAAACTGATCGGGCATAGCTTTGAATTTGGCAATCTTCCTGCGAATACAGATTCATTACAAATACTTTGAATGTTACGGAAGGATCTACTAACTCGATCAATTATCATCATATAAATAGGCCTGTCAAATATTTTCTCATTATCAAGGTGCTTTATTTTCACTAACAAGTAAACAAATTTCAACCGTGATTTGCATCTCTAATAATGAATGAAATAATCCTTTCTTTCATATTTCTATATTAAAGATTGCATTGATGAAAATTTGGCGGTTGCCATAAATTCATTTCTTAAAGGCCTGCTAGGCTGTAGTTTTGTGTGCCATAGAGGCTTAATAACCGAGCAATTTGCGTACAAAATTAGTTTAAACATGTCTAACTTGAGTATTTCGTCTTCCCTTAAAGCATTTAATGTTACACCGACATTATAACTCAACGTTGTGGAAATGTAGCGGATTGCTACACTAGTAAAGCCTTAACTGACGCAGAAATCTCTGTGGCAGATTTGCCTATATCTAGGTAGACTCCCAGAACTAGCTAAGCTACAGCCCATCAATAGAGAAAGCTGATTTATCGCACGGAACGCGTTTATCTAGAACGCATATTGTGATAAGAGTGTACAAGCCGTAATGTCAGTCAAAATCAACATGGCGGATTCGCTTATACAAACGAAGGCCTCTGCTTGGTCATTCATTGTGCGTGCATGCAACCACGTGATAGGCGACGACGTGCCCCACAGAAAGCTCGCTTTGTAATTAATTAATTACTATCAAATGGCTGGCGTTTTGATAAGTTATCCTTAACCATTTAGCTGGCTTCGGGCTTCACAGAGGAGAGGAACAGACAAAGTGGGAAAAAGTCGAGAGGTGGAATGTATCATACAGTGGGGTGATGATAGTTTGAAGCCGGTTAATAGACTTATTTGTCGTATGAGTATACATTGCCCAGGTTGCAACACGTTGATGTAAGTCTACTGTGCACCCCAACAGAAAGCTCGGTTTTGTTTTATGGTGAAAAACGGAGAATGACCTTCAAATCCTGTTGATAGCAATGTGAGCAATATTACCTAATTGACGATATTCTGATTTTCAAAAGGTAATAATGCGGTGAAAAAATGTATTAATTTTATAAAATCGATTATTATTATTAAGAAACCAGCAAATATTTAGTTGGACATGCTTGCACCATAAATTAGACATTCTAACCAGTTTGCAGCCAAATCAAAAAGCATTCTACGTAAGAGGGATCAGCAAAATATTGGGGGCGGAGGTTCAAGAAGTAAAGTGGCCTAATCAATCTGTTTTTGGCAATGCGTTGTTCCATCTTTACTTCCTACATAGTGGGGTGTGCGATAGACTTACCTCCACGTGGTGCACCCTGGACAACGTATTCTCATACGACAAAAAAAGTCTATTAACTGGCAGTTGACTTCTGACTTCAAACTACCACGACCCCCCTGGTTGTCATATTCGACCCCTTTCACAGTACTCACCTTACCTTTTTCTCTACCTTTGTGTCTGTCTGCCTCCTTTACATCTGTGAATCGCTCTTCTGTTCCCCAACCCTCGACTTTCTGCTACTTTGATGAACCTTCCCTCTGTGAAGCACGAAGTCACCTAAATGGCTAATGATATCTATCAAAATGCCTGCCATTTGAAATAAATAAATAAACTTCCCACATGGTTCGTACAGAAAAAAATTTATCAGATTATTTGTCAGTTGGATTATGTTCGTCGGCCACGCTAACAAATAAAGCCTACAAAAAAACATAATTTTGTCATCACTCTTTATACCAAACCACTATAGCACATAAGTCTATAGGCCTATAATGAGTTTAATGTTGAAATGCAAATGAGAAATTGTGGCCTTACAAAGCTCAGTTGATCATTTATGAAGCTCCAATTTACTTTCATATCAAGGGGGTGTGAGATAGACTTACCTCCTCGTGGTGCACCCTGGT
>UZAE01001241.1:0-14348 GCA_900617975.1 Rodentolepis nana | reverse complement strand
TTAACCGTTAACTGAAATCCTGACAAAGTTATTTATATCAAATGGCAGGCGTTTTGAAGGTTATCATTGGCCCTTTAGTTGACTTCAGGCTTCACAGAGGGGAAAGAACATCAAAGTGAGGGAAAGCCGAGAGGGAGGGGGACAGTAGAGTGTTTCAAAGAGGAAGGAAAAGGCAAGATGAGCGCTGTAGAAGAGGTCGAATATGACATGCAGTGGGGTCATGGCAGTTTGAAGTCAGAAGTCAAATGCCGGTTAATAGACTTTTTGCCGTATGAGTATACGTTGCCCAGGGTGCACCACAAGGAGGTAAGTCTATCTCACACCTCATCCTGACAAAGTTAGCTCATCTAATTAGCTCTGGACAAAAAATGAAAATTTTGGTCATATTTCAATACTAGCGCGATAAATACCCTCCACTTATTAACTTATTATCTACGTCTTACCTAAATTGTTTTAATGATCCTTAAAATAAATATTGGCCGGCAAAATCAATTGTGCAAGGTAAAGAATACTTGGCACCTTAAATTTAGTAATGGCAGATTCACTGGCTGATTTTAATCTCGGTAGACCATTTTTCAGACTAGCTGAAGGTGCTATTTTTAAATATTCATATAATATTAATTATATTTCTTGTCTTCTGATATAGTGAATATCAGAGCCGAAAATTAATTAGATTGATGAATTGGACTTACAGATTCAAGATTTCTCTATTATAGCAGACAACCCAGTTAGTATATTCACATTTATGATTTAAAATCATCATACTGAAACCTGCAATACCTGTGTAAGAAGACATATTTCATGAGCTTCAACACTTAGAAAAATAAAATATTAAGTTGAAGCAGACATATTCCAAAGGGAGTTTATTTTGCATTCCGACACTGAGGTTTTAGATACACGCCCTTAATATTAAATATATTCGTTTCACTGAACGAAGGGAATTAAAATTTAATTAGCAAAATGTAAAATTTTAACCCTTAGTTAACATGTGGAAACTATTTTTTGATATTTTGGACTAGGGTATTACCGTTTTCTAATCAGGATTTTCCAAAAGTCGAGTACTATTGACAATTGCCCAGATTACAATAAAATTTTACCCCAACATCCTTGTCGGAACATATGTCTTTAATTTAAACACCGATTACCTTTCTACTTCTAACACATATTTTGTAAACGAAATTTGCTCTTCTTGTCAACAAGCTTGAAAACAATTTTCTTAATAATTTAGATATTTTTAATATGACAGTCAAACGACTACTTTCAAAGCATGCCGATGAATCTAAAGAAATAATTGGTTTCCAATGCAAAGGATTTGCAACAAGGCACAACGTTCAAACAATAATGCTACGGTAGCTTAACTTCCCTTTGCATTCTCAAACTTAACTTCTCAAAGGTCTTTATTGATTTTCATTATAGGTGGTCTGTGAATAAGCGAAGTCTCAACGAAACGTCTCCAAAGTATGACAAAATTTCGAAAAATATCGGAATGTTTACTGGAGATCTTGTTATTCGAACTACAAACTTGCCTCAAAACTCAACAATTCGATGCTCTGCTTATTCTACAATTATCACCAGAGAATCTAATAGGATCCAAATTTCACGAAATAAAAAGTTACGAGTTGATTTCAAAGGTATTCAGATGATTATGAAGTAAATTTCACGATTATCGATTTTTAGGCAAATAAAACCTTAAGTAGTGTTTTAAAATAGGTTTTTTTTGAAGTTCATTCATAAATTTTCAATAACCACAACATTTCCCAAGAAAATATTTTTTAAGTTTCGCAATATCAGAAAGTAAATACCTTATTCAACGAGAAATGTATCATTTTAATTTAGAATTAACGTCTGTCTCAACTAATAGAGAATTCGATCACGTTACAAGTGTTGTCCTATCGGACTTCCTTACCATTTTGGCTGTGTCAATAGTTGCCATTTTGGCAACACTAGCAATAATTATTTTGAAAAGAAAAGGAATAAATTTCCCAAAAGCAGATGCATTAACAGATTCTGAACGTGAATCTCCAGAAGGCTGTAGTATGGACAACCTCTCTTCAGGTAGGTACTTTTGTTTTCTCATTAATTTATACTTCTTTGAAAAAAATTAAGACGGCAATTTATTTTTCCTTCTCCTTAGAAATGATAAATACATCGAAAGAAAAGATAAGAAGCTCATTAAGATTGCTGCCTGAGATTATATATAAACCAAACAAGAAGGTAAGCATTATTATTTAGAAGTGGATGAAAGATCTGGAACGAAGTTAAGGGTCGTTGATAAATATTGCTGTTCATTTAATTTGCAAGTTGTCGTTAAGTCGAATCCGGGAAACAATTGCGCCAAAGAAATACGTTAATGTAAAATGGATAGCTAACTATGTTTATTTTCCTAGACTTCTCGAGATTATAGATGATGTCAGTTGAACCTGTAAACTGTAGTCGATTTATTCACAGAGCAGGATTTCTCGTTTTTCCTTATGGATTACCGAAGTTGAATATGAGTGCGTATTGCACAAGTTGGCCGAATATACATTCTATTCCATCCGAAATAAGTTCTTTGTCATGTTTTTTTGAATAAATACAAATTTTCCGTTTCTAATATCTCCACCCCAAGATTAGTTTAAATTATTAAACTTTGTTTGTAAAGGTACCTTTTGAGTTTTCTTAAAAGAGGAAGTAAACTTTAGTCAAAATTTTTTAAAATTTATAGTTTTGAATATATGAGTAAATCTACATTAGGTCATGATAACTTAAAAGATTTAAAAGCATAACAATGATTACTATTTTATATTATTTAAGAACTAATGCAAAATAAGGCATTCCACATTATTGGGAAGGGTATTTTAAAAAAAGTTTAAGAAATGCATAAAAAACTCTAGGAAACAGGAAGAAAAATTCTGCGTAGTTATTGTACTTTTTCTTACATTTAAATTCTTGTTAGCATGTAATTAAGAAGTAAAGCTAAAGTATTTTGAAGACAGGCAAAATGGAGAGACGAGTGCAGATCATAAATAATTTTTGTAATATCCAAACAATACAATAAATAGACAAATATATTTTTTCATACTTTTTAAATAAGTATTAATGATAATGACGAGTAATTTACTGTTTCTTTAAAAATTATTATCTGGGTGTAATAGAAAACTTGTATTTCTGTTCTCTTTGAGGTGGTTCCAATTCTACTTCATTCGGATAAAAGACAAACGACGGAAATAACCACTGAGCATTCCGAGGAATAAAGGAAATACCGTTTTCAACTTTGTACCTTGTTCTTTCCCTATGTAAAATTATTTTATACAGTAATGCCAGTTGGAGCATGGTATTCAGAGTAAAGATATGTGAATTTAGCAAGCATACAATAAAGCTCTGCATTTGCATATTGAACTTTATCATTTACTCGATTTTAATACTCCATTTTCTTCAACATAAGGCCACCCACATATGAAAATATTCATATCAAATGGCAGGCGTTTTGATGGTTATCATTAGCCCTTTAGTTGACTTCAGGCTTCACACAAGGGAAGAACATCAAAGTGAAAATCAAAAATTTCAGAGGGGGAACAGAAGAGAGATTCAAAGATGAAATACAGTAGGGTGATGGTAGTTTGAAGTTAGAAGTCAACTGCTTGTTAATAGGCTTTTTTGCCATATGAATATACGTTACTCAGGATGCACCACTTGGAGGTAAGTCTGTCGCACACCACGTAAAGACAATGCAATTATACTTATGAAATATTTTACATGTTTGATGAAGTAAAATTCTAATTGAATGCCAGGTTTACAATTAGTTTAATGTGTATACACGTTTTGGGACACCCTGTATAATTCCTCAATTTTTGGGAGATTGTAAAAAATATTTATAATGTTTGACGTTTTTAACCGAACAATAGTCTCTACTAGTAAAACTTTCGATTTATATACATGAAAATCAATTTAAAATATTGAAGACAGAAAGGCTTTAATTTGTGACAATTGTGTTCCTAACGCCTGCCTAATTGATGCCTATTCGCCAATTAAAAGCTACACTCTCTAGGCAAGTACCTTATGAGTATTCAACGTGCAGAAAAGTAATCGAAAATATCTTCATTTTGGAGACTCGAGAAAATATATTTATTTCAAATGGCAGGCGTTTTGATAGATATCATTAGCCATTTAGCTGACTTTGGGATTCACAGAGGGAAGGTTCATCAAAGTAGCAGAAAGTCGAGGGGTGGGGAACAGAAGAGCGTTTCACTGATGTAAAAGAGGCAGACAGACACAAAGGTAGTGAAAAAAGTAAGGTGAGTACTGTGAAAGGGGTCGAATATGACAACCAGGGGGGGGGGTCGTGGTAGTTTGACGTGAGAAGTCAACTGCCGGTTAATAGACTTTTTGCCGTATGAGTATACGTTGCCCAGGGTGCACCACATGGAGGTAAGTCTATCGTACACCCCACTTGAGAAAATATAATGGTGAAAAATTAGCGCCCTCCCTTATACGAGTTATTCAATAAGTGCCTTTTTTATCTTTATACAATCTTATGTTTGCATTGTCCTGATCAGCACTAATAAGATTACAAAATGAAATTCGCATGCTCTACCGGCGTCAAGCTTAAACTACTGGTGATTATTAAGGATACGAACTCAAGTATTTTGCAATGAAAGAAGGGGGGGGATTACATGCTTTCAAGTGTCATATTATGCAAGATTTGTGATTTGTAGGCCCATATTATGCTTACTCAAATACTATCCCTTATATATTTATCTCATATTATCATGAACAATGATTCAGTGGCATGCATTAAGGCACACTTTGAGCCATTTGTTTAAAAACAGTAACTGTTGTGTAATACATGCCACTCAGCTTGTTGAACATGAGTCTATGATGAGTGTAATAAGATAGAAATGCAGAAATGATAGTTGATTATTAACGATTTTCAATTACCTTATTGCTGGCTAGATTGCATAAGAGATAAGTCAAATCTGACCAGCCTCTCAGTCGTACCATCAAATTTAACACCTTATGAAAGGCCAACACACCCATTACGACTCAATATGATTAAACAAACTGGTAGCGGATTGCTACCTTAGTAAAGCCTGACCGACTCCGAAATCTCTATGGCAAATTCTCCAACATCTAGCTAGACTCCCAGAACCAGCTAAGCTATAGCTCCACGGATTGCTACGCTAGTAAAGCCTGACTGACTCAGAAATATTGCTACTCTAGTAAAGCCTGACTAACTCAGAAATCTCTGGCTACGCTAGTAAAGCCTGACTGACTCAGAAATCTCAATGGGAGATCCTCCTACATCTAGCTAGACTCCCAGAACCAGCTAAACACCTTAGTAAAGCCTGACTGACTCAGAAATCTCGATGGCAAGATTTCCAACATCTAGCTAGACTCCCAGAACCAGCTAAGCTATAGCTGAGCTATAAGGGAAACAGACGTGTAGCACGGAGAACGTTTATTCAGTATGGGTATTGCGGATAAAGTGTGTACACGCAGGGAGCTACTCATGATCAGGATGGGGGATTAGGTTAAACAGAGGTTGATGACTGGTCACTGTTTGTACGGTCGCTGCACACAGAGTTGTACGGCCGCACCTCCCAATCCTGGCGAGCAGACATGCAGGCATACGATGACGAACAACGCGATAACGTGTCCCACATATCTTTACAAAAACTGGTGATAAACTGTCAGAAATGCTTGCCCAGAGTTGGAAACATGGTGCCAATGTATGAAATCTTAACAAGTTACACATAAATACTGCCAGAGCATCTGAAATTTATAAAGATCCAGTATCGCGCCTGATCCACTTAGATGTCTAAGGGACTCCCAACCCGTTTGGATGGAAATAAAAGCTATATCAAATGCACCTCTGTATTAATTCAATAAAATGTATTCAATTACTCTCACGTCTGCCTTCTGACTTGGGAGCAGATTGAAGTTATCAGCTTGGCGGCTTGAGATGATCGATATTTTGGCACCTCAGGATGCACTGATAGCAATTGGGGGCTCCTAGAGGCTGCGGAAATTTATAATAGTGTAAGGGTTCCGAAAATAATTAAAGTAATCTCGTTGCAGGTCGATTTACATAATTGCAAACAGATATGGCCATTCTAACCACAATATGGTTAATCCCAATATAAGAGTCACCTGGATTATAAAAAAGAAAACGAAATGTAGAAACTGTCACATAATTATAAATTAAAAAATAAAAGTACAACCGTATAAGAAATGAATGATGATTACACAATTCAGCAGTTATTTTTGGGGGGAGTGTCATCACTGCATTCGTCGTCACCTAAAAAAACAGTTTAGGTTCACACGTATGAAGGCATTATTTAGGTAAAACGGTCCCTTAAGAATAGAATATGACCATATTCCCCATCTATTCGTTTTTGAATTGACAATACTTGAGTTAATAAAATTGTACTACTCAAAGTGCAAAATAACAGTTAATCATGCACACGCACACACTTTAAGTAAAATTCTGCAATTAGGTTTTAACCACTACGGTTAATCATGATATGTGTACTTATGAGAATCGAATGATTAAACTCTAATCTGTCAAGCGATTTTTCAGACAGTTCTGCTAAAGATCAATTTCCCACAAAAATAAGAAAGACGTTCCCGAGACTATTTTCAAAATTTTCAATTACCATCTCCCTCCTCATTAGGAACGTGGTGAAATTGTTCGAAAAATATACTTTGTAAAGAACCCACAATTTTAAGGATCAACTGCCTTAACTATAAGAGTATCATTTCAATCAGAAAAAGAACAAATTTATGATAAATGTTGAAAGAGAGCTTCAAAATGATTTACCGTCTGCATCTTCATCAGAATTGCCATTCAAGGGCTGACTTGATGAAAATTCCTCGAATTGATTGTCATGGGGCATGCCATCACAATGCACAGAGTGGCTAATTAATGGAGTCGATTGTCGAGAATTTAACAAACTCTTACGAAACTTAGTCGGTTTTCGAAGCTTCTTTGATAAAGCTTCACTACCCTCATGTGATTCACCAAAATGACGATGAGATCGTTTGGGGGAGAGGGAAGCTGTTCTCCTAAGTTGATGATTACCGCATTTACAACGACCTTGACTATGAAAAGAGGGTGGAATTTCAAGTACCTTCTCCGTAACTCTTGCCTTCTTTATTGGACCCTCTTCAGAAGAGTCTTCATCATCAATATCCAGTATATCTACCCGTTTGGAAGTTCGATGAACGCGTTCATCATCATCGATTGGAGGATTTGAGATACGCCAATGATTCCATCGGCAATCATCAGCAAGACCTGTGAAGTGTGAATTTTGCCCATCTTTCCTTCTTTTCCGCCGACGTTTTTGTCGATATGAGGAATGCAAAACGGTTGGATGTGACTCATTAGCACAACTTGATAAATCAGCTGAAGAACCGACACTAGGCTCAGATCGTGGAGGAGTAATTGATAACATAGATGTATCAGAAGATGTTGCATCATCGCAGATGATTGGTTGATGCTGATGGAAACGATTTAAATTAGTCATGCGACGAGAAGAGGATGAAAGGGCACTCGGGAAGGGTAAATGCGTATCAAGTGGACGAGAATGACCAACAACATAGCTGTAGCTTCGTTTGCTCCCAGTAGTAAGCAGTGGTAATGGGGATGTGGCACGAGGCAAGTAACTCCTATGAATTGGTACTTAAATCAATGTTAGTACCTTTGAGTAAAGAGTCCAAAGGTCGATGAAGTATCATTGAGACCCACAGTTTGAACTCTAAGTTGTATTAAAGATGTAGATGAAGTAAATTTTTTTCGATGGGTGTCCTAAAAACGCATTTTTAATGTGTGAACGGCCATACCTCGATAGAGTTTGCACTCGTCCCTGCGGTATCATTAGCCGTCATTCGAGCGACGGCTTGACTGAGACGGGAAATAGCCCTTGCAGTGACGGTATCATGATGGAAAATATTGCTACGTCTTTTGAATCCACGGATTGACGACTCAGGTCTTACATGCGAATTCATCAGAGACGAAATTTTGAAGTGGTTTCCTTTAAGCAAAACCACGAAATGGAATTTGAGATTTAATTGTTGTAATGACGAATACAATCGGATAATTGTAATCCGGAAATGGCAACATTAAAATAAGTAGGCGACGTGAAAACAGCTAGGACTCCGACTAATCACACTTTGCGGCGCAAGGGAGGCCAAATATTGGCTCCAATGAATTAAATATACCTGTTTATCAATGGGCTGTAAACCACTTGAGTTCTTTAAAAAGTTCATCTAAATTGTTATTACTTGTAGGAATATGTTTACAAATAATTCTTTTTTCTAAATTTATTATTATTATATTTAATCATCTTGGAACAGCTATAATCTCCTTTGAAAAGATTATGACACAGTAATTTTTATTGGAAAAAAATTTTGTGCTTCTCCCTTATATTGATTTTATTAAATATAAAAGTTTCAAAGCAAATTTTAAATTTCTCTTTAAATTGCTGTTTGGTAAAAAGTAGTGTAAACGATGCTCCAATTTGTAAACACTTTCAAAATTAGTGGTTTCGAAATGTCGTTAGTTCTTAAATTTTCTTGCATTCAAATGAAAAAAATCTTCGTCACCGTAAAACTGCTGATTATGGTTTGTCAGCATGATTAAATTTACCGTTTATCTGTCCGTTAACGGTTGGTGATAGAGTGCTTAGAGTTGTGTAGACCTCGTATTTGTCATAATGTTCGATTCCTTAGTTTGGTTTGCGTTTTAATAAATTATATGCAGCTATGCGAAACTCTTCAGTTTTAATCAGACTCACAGTACTATTTAAAGTGGATGTTAAGGTACGAATTTATTATTATATTCCAGTGAATAATTCGTTAATTTTTGTATAAAAATCTTTACCAAAGATTTTTCGTGGAAATTATTGAGAAATATAATATTATAGATCAATCCACTTGGAAATAGACCATATGCACATAGTTTGTTTATATCCAAATCATTTTTGACATGTTAAGTCAAAGGTGAGATGATTTTGTGAATAAGACGCTTTCCCAAATAACGAAGACGGCGTACAGCTATGTGTATTAAACACTTCACGTGTTCAAGGGGGCTTGATTCTCAGGTTTTACACATATAGGATCTAAGGTTAGTATGGTCTTTTGAAACCAAGATGGTTTGTGTATCACAACGCGATAACTTTAGAAATAACCCACACTTCGCTTTTCATAATTACTAATTTTTCCTACGGTTATAAATTCTAATCATCACTTGTACTCACTGGTTATACTTCAATGCTCTTATCAAATACCCACCTTAATTGCTGTACACGCTTATACTAATTTCTTCCTTTTCTTGCTGCAATATGCGGCTTATCCTTCCACTTCACCTGGTAGTTCACGACTAAATTTTATCGCCCTCGCTGAAGTTGATGAGCTGCCCAAATATGTACATTGAATAGTTATCGCGCTACATAACAAAGCTCCTGAAGTGATGCGGTGCATAGTGCACATGACTGTCAGTGCTAATCAAAGTACTCTCTGGATAGAGTAGAGCTTGCTACTAATCCTACCCAGTCAGCGATTAATATTCATTAACCTTACTGCTTTGACACTTTATTCATCTTTACAATTAAATCCCTCCTCTCTATACCGTTTGTGTTCTCACAATTTTGGGCAGAGGTCTAAACTTATTTGGACAACTAGGATAAGTATTAAGATTTATTAAAATTTTGTTTTTCAATAAAATTCATTCATCGTTCCTAATAACTACTTTGAAATTTTGCATGTTTTTTATTTAAAGATTTTGATACCAACTAACCCAAATGATCACTAATACGGATTAGCCCGCCAATTTTTGCCTCACGTGATGTTCACTCTTGACGATGCTGCTGGAGGGTTTCCACCTGAAGAACTTGCCCAATTGGCAAAAGCACATTTCAGAAACGAGCTCAGTGGCTTCATTGTCACGGTAGCTGCTATATACGCAAGTAAGTTGCATACATTTTTCCTTATCGCTTTTAGTCTCTTATTTCACAAACCCGTAATTCCTACCAAGTTTCAACACATTAGATTTACGACTCTTGTACACTGCTACGAATACAATTTAAATGTGCATATTTCGTTTCGTCTTTATTAATTTTATGTTCTGGGACCATTCAAATGGGAACTTAATGGAATGACTAGAAATAGGACCACCAAACTCATCGTCACTTTCTTGGTCATTTGGAATTAACTTGAACTGAGACACCTCGCTGAGTTCTGATTCGTGCCTCTCCTTGTATAGCGTTTCATTTACTCACGTAGGTCGCTGCATTTTCGTGTAGCCTTTTACCGAACATCGATCCGCTTCCCCCTACCTAGTCTTAGAATGAGTATCTGATAACCTGACTGGAGCCTAAAAGCACCTTCTGATCAACTTCCTAAACATGTTCTTAGACGATTACCCAAACTCCTAATAGTTGCAGTACTCTACGCTTAACCCCCCCCCCTCCCCCCCAAAAAAAACAAAAAGTCTCATGTCGTTAGTTATTGCTAAAATTTATGTAGATTTATATACACAAGTAGTTTATCTATTACATAAAATGCACACAGATAAGGGGTTAAAAAAGATTTTGCATCATACACCAAGTACGCATCTAATTCTGTTCGTTATCGTCGAGATATTTCCTCACTAGTGTGTCCACGTCCTCCAGCGGTTGTGAAGATGCTTGCAAAGTCTAAAAATAATTAATATTGTTAAGGTAATTTCAGTCGCTTGGATAGGCAGCTTGGGTGATACACACATACCGGAGCAATCCTATCAAGTAACCTTCCCACATCCATTCGTAGATTGTCTAGAGCTTCACTAGTAACAGTGGCTTGGGATTTGACGGTGTCTAATAGCTACAACAAAATAAAATAGGATGGTTTGAAAACGAGGAAAATATTGGCGACTGTAAACTGGCAACGCACAGCTCTCAAACCCGTCTCATATTGAGTAAAGAAGGAATCGAGGGGGAATTCCGCTAATTCAGCGTCGGACATTAATTGAATTCGTTCTTTTTCACTCGACCACTTTGGTGGAAGAAAGTATCGCAAGCAATTCCTAATAAAGAAAGCGTATTTAAGGAGAATTGCTTGAATTCCTAGGTAAGCATAAAGACTACTTGTTGGGAAACATACCTCAACTTCTTGGCAATTTTCTTGCTTGCGGAAAGGTTCTGGAAGAACAAGAAATTAAGTTAAATAATCTCACCAAAACGATTGACACTTTGGGGAAGTGTTAGTTTACGAAAGCAAAAGTTCGAACTTGACTCCTCTAGCCTCCCAATAATATGCGCGTGATCCAGACAGCTAAACATTGCTCCACCGAATTCGCATTTTAAATGATTTGTATCAAATGAAAAAAATACCTCATCGCTACCTACCATCGAATGGTGACTCCACAATAAAATGGAAATAAAAAATTGTTGCAAGTCTAACTTAGAAGTGTATTGCGAATTGCTTTCGCCGGAATTTTCATTGGGTGGCAAAAAAAAATTCAGACAGAAAAGAAGGGGCAAATTACTCACGTCGGGATTAGACGATGAAGGCTGGTCCTTTGAAGTAATTTCACCCTGAGTGCTAAAACAAAAAAAATGAGCCATAGGTCAAGAGTCAATCGAATTTCCTTACCTTTCAATAGGAATTCATGAAATGCAAACAAAAAATTTCGTCATTACATAAAAAGGTTGGACTACTCTAAATTAATACCAAACATACGCAAGATCACTATGAAAACTACCGGCTGATCAAAGCAGAACCTTGAAAATGGATTTAGTCAAAAACCAAATTCAGTAATACTTTGGAACCATAATTGAACAGTATTGGAGAAAATAAAAATTACACTATATAACGGAAATTGTAACAAAGCATCGGAACAGAATTGATCGCCAATATAGGTAGCAGCCAGATATGCTGCCGATAGTAGCAATGCGAGCTTCCCATCGGGCTAACTCTTCTCTAATGGTGAAGCTTTTCACTTTGGGAATAGTACAAGAACTCAAATACGGCATGCCCAATGATAAAATGACTAATCGTGGTTAAATTATTGTCATTGCTTTCGCCCAGCTGCTAGGCATGCTTTTCGTGCATCCTTATCCTTCTCTATATAGACTTGCTCATGCCCTTTCAACCTCCCATGAGCATTGAGATATATTGAAGCAAACTGTAAGTTAAATTTGAGAGTATGACTTGAAAATGTAGTCCATTGGGAGTAGTGTGGTCTTTTCAAAAACCACTTAATGTAAAACATATTTATGGAAAAATTTATTTAGTATCTTAACAAAAATTAGGAAAAATAATCATCGTTCAACAATAAACAAATACACAGTCGTCAAGGTAATAAAGCGAGATAGGGGAGATTGTTTCCTGGCGTTTTATTGGTCAATTTATGGAATGGTCTGGGTTTACCATACTACTTGCGGTTTTCCCCAATTTATGAGAATTCAAATGCTCTAAAATCGGATTGTTTAGCCCTCATCGACGTCATCACGGTGTGTACGCAATTAAAGGAATTACTAAGACAAATTTCTTATTTCATCCTACCGACTAAATTTTTTCCTGTGAATCGACTATATAGGCATTTTTAACCAGTAATTAGACTTGCTTCGTCTATTCTAAGGACTGAGGCGAAAGGGAGTAGATCTCCTCCCCAAGTATGTGTGTTATGCAGACCATTGTGCAATCAGGCTTCTGCTAAGGAATCTGGTCGCCTACTGAAAATAACCAGACCATCGTAGGAAATGAGTAATAGAAAGGCCTATAAATATATATAGTATTCTATTATAACCACAGCAAAACAAGAAATCTGTAAAGAAGAGATAAATCATAGGAGATCTAGTAGAAGTATAGAACTTCTCACTCCATTTCGGATAGGTAAAACACATCCGGTTAGGAACTATTCCGGATAGGTCTAGGTAATTATGTCATGGTCCAATTTTCTAAAGTTACAGTTATATGAAGGGTTGCGATAGACTTACCTCCACACGGTGCACTCTGGGAAACGTATACTCATACGGCAGTCGACTTCTGACTTCAAACTACCATGAACCCATTGTATGTCATATTCGACCACTTCCACAGTACTTATCTTACCTTTTCTCTGCATTTGTGTCCATCTGTCTCTTTACATCGGTGAATCACTCTTCTATTTCCCCCTCTCAACCTTTTTTCACTATGATGTTCCTCCTCCCTTCTGTGAAGTCCGAAATCAGCTAAAGGGCTAATGATAATTGCCAAAACGCCTGCCATTTGTAATAAATAAATAAATAGATAAACAATTTCATGAATAGAACCATCGCCCCCCTCCGACTCCATTTTGGTACCTGAATGGCAGTTCCGGTTTGTCAAGTTCAGTCGTAATTAATTAATTAAACTGGATAAATAACTGCTAATACAGACAAGATATTAAAAAAACAATTTACATTATACAAACAGTACTGAGAAAAAGCAGGCATTATAACTAAAAGTGAAGTAGCAAATGGGGCGTGAAACCCACCTTGTTTGAGCATCCAAAACTCCATCCGGTTTTGAGCCATTGTGGAGGGAAGATGCTGACGTCTTTACAACTGTTTGGACAGGCTCTATCTACAAGAAAGAAGTCTTCCGATTTAAAACTCGACCGCGTGAAGCGACAAAGCACAAATTTGACTTCCGAGCGAAGCTGCATTATGATACACAAAAAGTGACGTTTCCCTAAACAGCAATCAATATTGTCAATAAAGCCGATTTTTATCTGACCATCTTTAACATTTTTTCTATCCTTCAGGTGATCTTAACTACCCAAACGAAGTCTTGTATGTGATAAAAAAACTCCACAAAATGCGGGCACAAATTCGGGACGTTGAAATTTTAAAAATTATTATTTCAAATGGGGGGTGTGCGAGAGACTTACCTCCACGTGGTGCACCCTGGGCAACGTATACTCATACG
Organism: Rodentolepis nana; assembly: GCA_900617975.1. Lineage (NCBI taxonomy): Eukaryota > Metazoa > Platyhelminthes > Cestoda > Cyclophyllidea > Hymenolepididae > Rodentolepis > Rodentolepis nana. The sequence continues at coordinate 440 of UZAE01001241.1, read as the reverse complement.
GCAAAAGTCTATTAACTGGCAGTTGACTTCTGACTTCAAACTACCATCACCCCACTGTATGTCATTTTCGACCACTTTCACAGTACTCATTTTACCTTTTTCTCTACCTTTGTGTCTGTCTCTTTTACATCTTTAAACCACTTTTCCGTTCCTCCCTATCGACTTTTTTCACTTTGATGTTCCTCCTCCCCTTTATGAAGCCCGTAGTCAACTAAAGGACTAATGATACCTATCAAAACGCCTGCCATTTGATATAAATAAATGTTCCCTCCCCTCTGTGAAGCCTGAAGTCAACTAAAGGGCTAATGATAACCCTCATAACGCCTGCCATTTGATATAAATAAATTATTTCAAATGGCAGGCTCTGTGATATTTATCATTAGCCCTGTTAAAAATTAAATGCAACTGCCGGGTGGGTTTAGGCAAATGTAAGTTGGGGG
>UZAE01001240.1:0-14350 GCA_900617975.1 Rodentolepis nana | reverse complement strand
TGAGGGAAGGGAAGGGAAGGAGGCTGTAATTTTGAATGTGCATGCATTTATTTTGTGCAAATAGAAATGAATTTTCCAGATACGCAGAAAGAAGGAGCTTTTGCATGATCAAAGGCGGGGGGAGGGGGCAGTTTTTTGGCCCACGGAAACAAGTTTTCCTCCCTTTTCTATAAGAGGTTGACATACACAAAAGACTACTTCAACTACAACAAATGCTGCATGCTTGCCTGCCTACCAGGGATTAAAGGGGCGGTGGAGTAGCTGTGCCTACAGTAACTACTTACAAGCGAATTGCTTTTACTACGTTTCCATGTCAATTAAAGAACAACACTGATGCTCCTGCAAAGTTACTGTACATACATGTTTTGGCCAATGCTAGAGCGAAGCATATACAATTACCTATTTCCCCATTCTTTTAGGTAGGTGCTAAGACTTATATAAGCTGAATGGTTAAAGTAGCCATATTATGGCTACGTGCGTCCAACTCAGGAGTGGAACAGGGGTGAAACTGCCGTTCAAATTAGAATTCAATTAAAGTGGAGGCATATTAATATACTAGTACTGTAATGGAATTGATTGTTTATTTGATTGGCCAAGAATAAGAAAATGGGTTACCAATGAATCAGCCAATTTTCTTATCATGAAAAGAAAAATAGAGATGTAGAAATATATCTATTGGTTCAATTAAACAATTTTCAATGGCAATAGCAAGAAAACATAAAATATATAATACCTAAAAATTATGAATGGTTATATTTAAAATTGACGTAGTGTTGATGCTTAAATTTCAGCTGGAATCAAGGAAAGTTTGAGTTGAAAATCCCGCTTCAAATAAGCGAATTCTGCCTAGTGAGTTTAAAAATTTTCTAATAGTTATCGAATATACTCATTTATACCTCCTACCAAAAGAGGAAGCTTATGATTTTATGCCACTTTTAGTATTTTTTTAAAAGAGAAGCTTAGGTTAAATTCAAATATATACGTGGAATTATTGACTACGCACATCCACTTCCCACACTTCTGTGGAAAGTCACAACTTGTTGCCAGCCAATATTTTCAAACAGATCATTAGTTAATGACCTGCTATGTGTGCAATGGGCACTACGAAGAAAGACTATTGTGATCAAAATTAAATCACCGTAAGAGATCATTCCAAGGACAAATGCAAAATTAGCTTCCTCCAAGTTCTGGAGGTGGGGGCAGGGCGTGAAAGGGGGGGGGGGTTTGAGGCTGTGATGGAATCCACTGGTGATTAATTTGTGTAAAGCTCCTTCGTAATAGCGTATTGAATTGATTTTAAATTTTTCAAATTTCGAACATGGTCATCACTTTTTCTTTTACTCGATGAGATTGTCAAATTTATTCCGGACACTCTAGAAAATTCTATTCTCGTGTTTCTTCTTACATAAGCCCACTAATGACTGAATTATTCCAGTTTCAAAAAAGAAATTTACTATTCATACATCCGACAATAATGTTCTCAACCAACCAGCTGTCTTTCGAGCACAATTTTAACTTCTCAGTGACGTGGTATTCCAGTAACTCTAGCCATTTTCCCATATTCTGGTTTTGATGAGGAAGGCAAGTGATGCATTATAAGCGCGGACGAGGAAAGAGGAACAGGATTAATTCCGCTGGCTATTTCATCCCGATAAAACAACTCCTAGCAGACCACACACACAAACGCACACACACACGCGAAGATAAAACAGCAATTTAATTACAGCAGCGACTGTGTGATAAATTATTCATTTGTGAATATGTGACTACTGATACCGCCATACCGAAACGCAGAGAGTAATTGAGTCAACTTAATGCGACTTCATAAAGTAGAAAAGTAGTGAGGATAATTTCAATTTCACTGCATAAAATCCCTTGAATATGAGATTCATAGTCAATTTACGACTAACTTCCAGGAAGGAGTCTTTCAATGAATCATTGATAAGGGTCGTAGAAATGAAGAATTTGAATTTGTATGGCGCAGCTACCAGAGTTGAGCAAGAGCTAGGTTGAACATATTTACGGAAATGAACCTTCTATGGGATTGTGATCAATTCAAACTATCTACTTCTACATCAACTTTGGCATGCCTATTTTAGTTCTATCTGGCTGCAATAATAGAAAAATGCCACTTAAGTCCTGTTTTCTTGGGCTCTGAATGAAAAAAAATGGATAGAATGTCGTGGGCATAATGAGTTATGGAAGCTGAACTTTGGAATGGGTAGGTCTAAATTAAAAATTTAGTAAAATAAATTTAAAAAATTTGAACATGGTAGCGATGACATCTCCATATCTTTGAAATTATAATGGGATACTAATTAAAGTTGCCATGACTCTCAACTATACTCCATGATATAATTATACACCACTCTTTCAGGTTCCCCATTTTTCTTGAAATCAAATACAAGTGTCAGTTTCCTAATTATAAAATAACCACTGTGTGTATCAATTTAAAAGCATACTCTGGTCAAAATTGAATATGTCAACAAGTCCTTAAAATTGCTCTCATTTCTAAACGTTTGATTTCAATTCTATTAATTTTCAACTTTTAAAATTGTTGTACAATTTGCATATGACAATCATCAAATTATCTTTTCTAATGTTTTCGCTTTTGCAAATGCTTCATTTTAAGGAGAAGATTAACTACAAATTTATTTCTACCATAAAAAATAAATCTTATGCCATTCATTTGAAGCCCGTCTCAGCTTCGGTTGATATTCAATGGACATCTAAAGCACTTTTCCAATTACACTTTCACATTTGTTTGAACCCTATACACGAAAACATGATTCTTGGAATAGTGGTTTTATATACCCAAGGACGAGATTGCCTTTTGAAATTAACATCAGATATGGGAGAAAAGCTTGACCAATGCGCGGATAAATGAAAAAAGGTGTTTTTCTTTGGAAACAATATCTTAAATTTTAGACCGATGTCTTTATTGCAGACCTTTAGTTTAACTTACCACTGGACAAAGTGACACCAAACACAACTTGGTTCGCGTATAAATGTCTGGTTATGGACCAAAATGTCAATGATTCAAAGCCCTCTTTCATTATTCACTTAAAATTGAATGGCACGCACCGAAATCTCGTCAAAAATGCATTCAATGAATTTTGTGATTCAAAATTCTGAAAATATACATCACCAGCTCACTCTTCAATGAATGAGCTTACTAGGGCTAAGATCCCTTTAGTTAGTACCAACTTACTGCATGAGCAAACAGTTCAACTTAGGCTCTGAAGATAGAAGATGTGAAATTATTAAGAAATTAAGAAGTCAAAACATGGCAAAATGAACCGCATACTCTATGCAAAGAGAACTCTATCATGAAACTATTGTTTAAATGAAGTATGAGCCACTTGATTCACTGACTTTTAATCAAAACCCCACCCTTCCCCTCAATTTATGCCACTTCTTTATGTTTGTTTTGCAAAGGATTATAAATTTAAATTTGATGTTTAAATTTGGTACGAGAAAAATTTATCCGTGTGATTGCGGGATGTTCCCATTACGTTTGGAATTAACAAGGATGCAATGAAACCTACTATAGCAAGTTCGTCCATCGTTTCCAAGTTGCCATCCGGGATTGCAATCACAACTGTACGATCCCTCCACGTTTATGCAACGATGTTGGCAACCGCCGTTATTTCTTTCGCATTCATTTATGTCTGAAAAGATTTAGAAAGAAGAAAATACAATTTTCGTCATTCTGAAAGAAGGTTTTCCGAATAAATACAAATATGTCTCTTATCGGAACGAATTTGTAAAGCGCAGAAATTGCTAATGGCATTTTCCATAATCTTTTTGTACATGTTTTCTTCCATTAAAAGTCCTTCCGCCTTCTTCCTCTTTACCTAATCTATGTATTAGAGCAAAATCTCTACCAGCTGATCAAACTAATTTAATTGAATTATAAATTCAAACAATTATTTGTGAGATTAGTTCGCTATATGGGGCAATCGAGGTCAGTGATTCAAGGACATGTGAAAGTGCAAAAGTAATGTTTAAAAAACCAATTGATATTGCAATAATTTTCATATTTAGGTTTCATAATTGGTATATTTTAATCATAAATAATGGAGATCTACAAACCAAAGGATTCGCTTAATAAATCAAATTAGATATACAAAATTAGCCACCGAAAACCACCAATTTGAGATTCAAGTTAAAAAACGACAACACTAAGAAAAGCAGACTTTACCCAAGTACCTTACGTAAGAAAGTTGCTGTTTTTGTTGTTAATGTCGGCATTCATTTGAAAATGTTTACAGAAAGAAAATCAGTGAATGGTTGTTGCCACTATGATAATATTACCACAAGCATATAGAAATTAAACCTTTCAATTCCTGAAAATTAACCTATTTCTATTTACCTTAAAATTAAGGCTATTTAATTTTCCAACATTCCAAAATGTCGTCCACGATTCATGCATTAAGCACAATACTACCACGACTCTAATGATCCGTAAATTAAAGGTAGATGTATTTGACAAAATCTAACATTTCACAATTTGGGAAGGCAACGTTAGGTCTGGGCCTAGTATGGAAGCAGTACAATTCTTGATGTCATTAACCAAATTTCTTTACCTTTTAAACAAATTCATATTTTGAAATCAGAAATTCCCTGGTTTAATAAGTAAGATGCATTCCTGTCTAACAAATACACCTAATAATTTTAATATATTTCGCATTGGATTTATAGATGGTTACTAATATGATTGTAAGCACTATCTCATATAACCAAATATGTAAGCCTTTAATAAAGAAATTCATATTCCATGCAATTCTTCCAGTAGCACCAATTTCGAACCGTCGATTGTATTCAATTTTTTTTGAAGATATTTCATTCGATTATCAGAATGTACATCACATTTTCCTCTGTCGGTCAACAATAATTGGATATGACATTTCGACAGAAAACGGGAGAAAATGGAGTGAAAAAATTGTGCCTCTTCAGAACAAAAAACATTCTTTTAGCGTTCTTTCTACTTATAATTCTAGGATGAATGCAAATTTTGAAAGAATTTTATTAATCTTGATTTGGGCAAAAGGTTTGGTAGAATTTCACAAGAATAAAAAGTGAAATAAACTGATGGTTATGTATGCATATTTTCTCAAAGATAAATAAAGTTAATAGATTATTAATTATTATTAAGAAAATTAGTATACTCATTAAAATAAGCCTGGAGTCTAGACTCCTATTAACTCAATTACATGGCACTATTGAATTTTGAAATTTGCGGTTAGTAGGTTATGGGCTATCTTTGGCATCTTTAGCAATTTCTTTAATGTAGAATACAAAGTACTTCTGTTTCACAGCAAAGCAGTAAATTACTCAATTATATTCAAAATTCTTGAGAGATTCATTCTGCAGAAACAAAACTAGGACGACTTTTGTTCTCTCTATCACATCTGTTCCTTTAAGTTAAAAAAACAAGAACTTTATCTCCGGTTGTATCTGACTCTTGAAAAATGTTCTCCACGTGGGCCAATGATGGCAGGGAGTTATATACTTAAGCCCGAAATTGAATAAAGATTATGAAACTCATGACTAAATTCTCCGAACATACTGCGTCTGACCAACCCTCACTGATGACATGCCGTTTTCTTGATCACAAGACAAATTAGATGTATTGCAATAAAGAAGTTATTGTAATTTTGCCTATTCCTCCTCCTCCAGAACTTATGAATCATCCACTATGATCAAATTTCCGAAATATCTTGCTCTATGTAATCTCATTCAAGTTAAACCCAAGGCCGTTTGTTGTTTTAAGCGTCTGGTATCCGTGGAAGATAAACGCACACGACCCGATGAAATCAATCCTGATAAACCTGGTTTTGCTCGGCGAATGGAAATTGTCAAAAATGGATATAGAAAATTCAGGTGAGGCTTCGATTGCTAATCAACAGGTTCCCATGGGACTAGATATTGCATTAATTTCCGTCTTATTGGGTCTATCGGAGAAATTTCCCATCCGATTCCGGTCGGTTGTTATTCAAGTGACTTGAAGTTATACCCATTGATTTTTCAATATTCAATACCGCAATAAACAGTCTTCGCCTGGAAGTTCTTGCCCATGGTATAGCAAAAGTTATTGTGATCATCAGTATCATTATCTTCTCTTCTACATGATTTGAGGGCTTTTGCTGAGACCTCAAAATTTCCAATTTTCTCCTTCTCTACCTTTAATTATCTGAAAGGGGAACTTTTTGACGGCGTGAATAGTACCTCCATGTTTTACAATGCGAGGAGAGGGCGGACGAGATTCTCAGTCTTCCACAGTTCGGGAAGGGGTCGATGTTGCATGGTGGGGTTCAAATCAAGGTGCACAATCGCAAAAGTCTCCTTTCGCAATTAGCAAATGTAAATTTTAAATAAAACTAATCCAGTGATAATTTATCTAGACAACTCCGGAGCTGCAACCCAATCATCGGTCGGAATGTTACCTTGGTTGCTTCAGATGACCTCAGAAGAATTTAAGTGTATGGTTTACTGACTTTAGCTGAGGTGGTGGATAAAGCGACATATGTATTATCCGAAACAATTTAAATTATTTGTTATAATTTGTTAATTATTTGTGAAATTTACATAATTTTTAAAATGCTGGGGCGTTGTCTTTGGTAAAAATTGTGAAGAACATCCTAAGATTGGGATAATTTCATGATATTATTGAGTTATAGAATTTGCCACTATTCCTGAGGTAAAATTAGTTTAGTACAGGAACTGAAACCAGCAAGGTGTCAGATGGATTTAAAGTAATTCAGCATGCACACTTAGTAACTTGTGGGTGGTAAATGGGTCTATAGAGAAATTTCTGGGTCACTGGGTCTCAAAACTTTAGGTCAAATGGAGGTACTGCCTTAACCGGACAACAGATTTCTTCTGAAATGAAAAATTGTATTTGTCCTGCTGTGTTATTTTACAATTCTATATTGTCGGAATATGCCACAATTTGAACCTTAGATAAGCAAGAGGCCTTAATTAAAACAAAAGTACATAGAAACGCCCTTGTAAGTTCATTAATCCCTTTAGTCTCCAGAAGGTTCGGTGGTTTACAGCGATCCACCATCTCAAAATTTAATATCCACAGGAGGAATAAAGATAAAAATGGGACAAATGAAAAGCAGGTTTGATGAGCGCTTCTTCTCAACCAGAACTCGAAGTGTGAGAGAAAATGGGAAGTAAGTAATGAAGATACTTGGTTCATTTCTGGACATTAAAATCTGCTCAAGGGTCCCCATAGACAAGTCACAGCGTAGTTGCGTGGCAGATGACTCATACATATTGATAATAAAAGGCAGGAGATTCATAGTAATTTAAAGTATATGAATAGCGCTTTGGTAAATAAAGGCGAAGCAGTGAGATCTACATAATTGATCATCTTTATCAATCCGCATTAATATCGAAACCGGAATGGATTGTTATAACTATCACGGACGATCATTAATTAATTTAATATTATGATTTGATGCCAACGTCACGGTAGTTATTACGAATGCAAAGGCAAAAACATGCAATTTTAACTTACCAACACATCTGTGTGGATCGTAAGGGGAAACTTTGAAGCCAGGTCGGCAGGAGCACACTTTTACCCCATTATCATTTTCACAGTGGTGTTCGCAGCCGCCATTGTTGTCTAGACAAGGATTTTGACCTGTAAAATGCAAGGGTATAGCCCAGTGAAACAGAAAGGAATACACAACTGTAATTACTGTCAGCAAGAGTGATATCGAAAATGTAACTATAAGCCGACAAAGCATTCTTTTAAAAATTAAAATATTAATTAGAAAATATTAAGCAAATGAAATTTATAATCAGCTGAGATATCAGGAATTGTTTGAAATTTCTTAAAATTTCATTCTATTTGAAGGGTATCTAATTCTCTTATTTCTATCAACGTTAGTTTAAAATAAAATTTCTTCAAAATTCAGTTCTTGATATGGAGAGACGATAGGCTTACCCTTTTTAATTGGAATTCGACAATAGTCTCAATTTCATGATAAAGAAAAATCACATTTCATGTGCGCACATTTTTATGCGACGGCATATTTGTTATTTAATGCTATTATATAACACATTCGAGAGTTATTTTTTACCGTAACTGACGCCGAAAAAGCACGAAAATATTTTGTATTTCGAGTTTTCCACCACTATGAGAAATGACTAATTCGTAGACTTCTAGCTGCAATGACTTTTTCACACATTTAGGTTTCTCTGAATGCAATATGAGTCAATTAAGCGCTCAACCAAATTCTGGAAATGAGTTATTTCAACTTTACTGATAGGTATAAGGAGTAGATTATAGACAAAGAAATAGATTTCACCTCAGTTATTGAGAAACCTGGTCTTCATTGAGATTAATTATATCGGGTTTCTGTTAACCAGCGTAAAATAGCGAACCCTTAATCTGCTTATAAATACTATTTAAATGATCTTTTGAAACGAACCGTTAAAAAAGTATTTAAAACTGGATGTTTTTCGTGCGCTTTGCCAGTAGAGTAGGGTTAGTTTCAAGCAATCTCGATTAAAAGAAGAGGCAACGTTTTTGGAGCTATTAAGATCAACCAATTACTTTTCCTTTAAAAGATTTGTAAATCACGAACATAAACGCACTGAAGTATTATAGAGTCAAATCCTGCAATTTCAACTTTAGGACATTAAATTATTCAGATACACTATGGCGATCGTGAGGAACCATCTTTACTGATCATAGTCACTTTCTCAATCGTCTCACTCCCAGTACTAATATTTCCCTTAATTTTAATTTCGTCCATTTTTTTTCTCTGCTATAAGCAATTCTAATACATCCAATGATTGAATAATTATAGAACTAAATTTCGTGCCGATAAGTACTAACAATCGTAACCTCACGGGTTCCTCTTCCGCATATTCTAGCTGGAAGTATTGCCTCATGAAAAGCAAGCTTTGCTTTAGAGAATCGGAAAAGAAGGCCAAATGTGATCACATAAACAGTAAAACACTTTAATAATGAATAGCTGAATTAAAAGGAGTTTAACGAAAACTGTCCGGATTCAAGTAGCATATATAAGTAAAATGGGGTTTCTAAGGTAATGTTCATTTAAAGTTCATGGCTAATTGTAGAGTTGGGGTGATTTCCAATGGTCAAATGTGTTAAACAATGCAATTTTATTTATTCTAGGAAATAAGTTTCTGCTTGAACTATCTTATTCCCTAAATCGAATCTCTAATATCAATACTTTCTGTCTTTTGTCATAATACCTGGACGCAATAATTAACAAAGATAATTCATGAAAGTATTTTCTAACACTCGTCCTTTGTAGAGTGATAGCATTTTGGAGCTTCCAAAATAAGAAGTTCAATTATTATCCCTCTCCTTGCGAGACAAACACAACCAATGAGACAGTTCAGTATGCTCTTGAATGCGAACGAGTTGGCAACTTTCTCCTGAATACTAATTTTGCAGAAGAAAATGCTCAACACTGCACAATTTGCCGTTTACGTGACTATTAATATAACCTTTTTAGCTTAATCCAATTATAAACATTAGTAACTTATACCCCTATAAAATTGCACATAATAGCAGTCTTTGAGATTTGTATAAATCCAATTTCAAAATAAAGTTATTTCACCAGCGACCTTAAAATCAACCCTCACGTCCTCATGTTGATTTGCTCTCTACGTACTTTCTTTCACCGCATATTCGTGGACTCTGAGATACCAACAGACTATGTGAAAATTCACGTTGAGAAACAGCACTCAACAAGAGGTGCAATCACACCATTGTCGCACAACATGTTGAATAATAATAAGAATAGTCACTCACCAATGCATCTCTTCTTGTCTTCTGCAAGTCTGTAACCAGGATAACACGAGCAGGCATAGCGGTAGCTTGAAAGAGTTGTACAGACATGTTCGCAACCTCCTTTCGTTGGTGGTGCACAAGGATCCATAACTGCAATTGAAGGTGAATGAATAAACATTTTTGTGACAAAAAAAACACTTGTTTATTAACATGTACCTTGTTGCATGACAGGGTAATACGTAATACTAAATATATTAAGGCGGTCAGCTTGAGTGTCATCCAGTTTAATAATCCACTGGCTGACAATTTCAAAAAACAGAAATTTAGATTAATTAATAACACTGTGCGTTATATCAGTAATCAAGTGATTCTTTTGACATTGAAACTTTTCTCAAATTAAATCCTATTTTATAATAATCTTCGTTCACACGAAGTTTGTTCGTTGTAATATAAAATAGTAAAAGATTAAGAAGAGATTGTTTTGCAATTCATTAAGTTGAGGAGCAAATATAGAGGGCAAGGCTATTTCGTCATCTCAGGTCAAAGTGATGCCCCTTTGGCAATTATAGTTGTGACTGTAAAAACGGATTGAATCGATAGTAAAGAGATGCTTTTACAAAGAACTACTGATAAATCGTCTGACCACATGGACGAAGATGATTGGTTAAAGTCAAATCTGACAGATTATTTCAAGCCATTCCTAGTACAAGGCTAGTCTAATGTAGAGAAAAGGTCTACCATCCGCAGACATAATAAATAGACAGAGAGAAACCTAGCCTGATTTGGAGCTAGATGATGCATGAATTTCAAAATTCCATATACTTAGGCTGGAATAATTAATTCTTAGCTCAAGTGAAGAGGCAGTTAGTTCAGAGCGTTAGTGAATTCAATTACATAGAGACGTAATTTGAAATATCCTCTTTTTCTAATCTAACTGCTCATCAATTCCTCATTTAGTGAAATGAATGAATACTGCGCCTTTAAATCGCTGAATTTCGCCAGAAAAGTCTTGAGCACGATCCTCTATTGGTCGGTAAATGTTGACGGGTTGGCTCATTTAACCCTTTAACACCCTAATTAGTTTTCGAAAAATGCTTCCATTCGCCCTCAAGCGTGTCTCGCAGTAGACTGGTGTCGCCGACGGGATGAATTTGGTGGTATCAAGCTAAAGTTCTAGACGCATTAAGCATGATTCAAACGGCAATGGAGTCTTATGTTAAGAGTCAAGTATCAATGTAGTTTACTTTGAAAGAGGACCGTGCGATCCTAAGGACGTTAAAGGGACAACAAACACCTGAGAAAAGTGGCTGTATTTGGTGTTTTTGAAACCATGAGGGTGGTAAAATTTTGTTCATATCACTACAGTTGCATGTTCTTCTTTAACAGATTGAGTTAGGCAATTTGAGAGATATCTGTTATTTTAGTGATAGAATTATTTCGATAAAACATGAAGCCAGATATCGTAAGGCCCATGCATTCACTTAAAGAAAAAGAATCATAATCAATAAGACCACAATTAACTTAATTAATTCATTTCAGAATATCACAGACCGCCATCGTTCCTTGGTGCTAACAAAATTCACCTAAGCGCGTGAGTGATTTCAATTTTGACATCACATTGGGTTCCAGTCAGTATTCATTCTTGTTTCTGGTAGGTTTAAAAGAAAGGTAGCCGAAATTTAACAAGCACAAGAAGAAGAATCGGTCAATCGACTACTCCAAGTAGTTTTTTCTGTTTCCACTTTCGAAGAGATGCATCTAACTCAAGACTACTCAGGAAAATGAGGGGAAATGTTTCCTCGAATATTACTTCAGAACGAATTGGTCAAAATTTAATAAGTGAACGAATAATAAGAGACAGGACAGATTGCGGTTCTCCGAGCACGGTCCTCAGTGCACCAGTGCCATGCATTCTGCATCAAAATTCATCTCCGCATTGAAAAAATCACACTTTTACAGTAAATAATAAACAATTAACGTCTTAATTTGCAATGAAATAAAAATTAATTTTAAGTAAAAGTGACTGATTTGCTCAACTTTTGCCTAAAATAATCTTTTATGATCTACAAATCAGCTAAATATTGAACTTACAAGGTCTACAAGAGAGTTTATCGTCCGCAAGCATCATACCCTCTGGACAGGTACAGCGGAAACCTCCTGGCAAATTCTCGCATCCGTAAACGCATCCACCCTGATTGATTGCGCACTCATTGATGTCTAAACGGGGGAAAACAGTGGATTCGTTTGCAATCTGTTCTTAAATAGGCATTTTAGTCAATGCATTAAAAGGAAAGATACAACAACTAGACATGCTAGAGACGGTATTCTACTGTTTTTCCTTTAAATGTAAGGGAAAAAACCTTGAAGCATCCTGACATGTTGGTGAAAGGTTTGTTATATGGAATATCTTTCATTACAGGACGTTGAACCATTTTAGGCATATCTAATACTATTGAAGGAACAGACGTTTTATTCAAAGTCTAAATATTTGGAGGCCTTTACTTTTAGCCTGATCTTGAATAATAAATTAGTAGTAGGTACCAGTTTCAATTCGACTTAGACTAGTTTCAATTCAGCTGTACAGTTAGCCATATGTATTTCATTTGAGGGAATTATTAACTTGTACAATTTGAAATGATTTGATTGTTGTCCCAAGTATATTCCTCCTTGGATATCATCATCCAACAATCTGAGGTTAGATAAACTTTAGTTAAATTTCCCCATTATTCTATTCAGTGCAATAACGCGGCTGATACCTAACGTCCATTTCAAAGATACATTTCAGACGTAGTTGCTAAAATTGTTCCTACTCAAATAATTAAATTTACTCAATAAAGTGACACTCGATTCATGCATATTTGACAACCAATTTTGTAAAAAATAGGCATTTGCCAGGATTGTGGTAAATGAAAATACAATACTTCTTTCATCTTCATTCATTAGGTACAATGGGGTTGAATTATTATTTCTACCATTGGCTGCATGGGATGTGCGATACACTTATCTCCACTTGGTACACCCTGGGCAACGTATATTCATATGGCAAAGAAGTCTATCAATCGGTAGTTGACTTCTGACTTCAAACTAACATCACCCCACTGTATGTCATATTCGACCCCTTCCACAGTACTCATCTTACCTTTTTCTCCACCTTTGTCTGTCTCTTTTACATATGTGAATCATTCTCCTGTTCCCTCTCGACCTTTTCTCATTTGGATGTTCCTTCTTCTCTCTGTGAAGCCTGAAGTCAACTAAAGGGCTAATGATAACTATCAAAACACCTCAGCAAACAAGGCACTATCCCCTTGCTAAACATGTCAATTGTCTTATTTATTAATTAAAAATGCATAGGTGAGCTGCAACATGCAAATTTCAAGACTTCGGTATAAAGAGTACCAGTCGGAACTGTATTCACTTGTCACTTAGATAGCCAACCGGTCGAAAATGGTGAAAATTAAGGACATTAACTTAACACCAAGATGACTGTGTTTTTACATCAGATTAGAACTAAGTGTAGTGTTGTCGATTCATATTTATTCGAAGGCATCAAGACCCCATATAGTTGTTAGTATATTGAAATTAGAAGTGATGATTCTTTCTCCTACGATTGATTTAGTGTCTTCTTACATAAGTGTTAGAGCTGCAAGGACGAAAAAATGCATCCGTTCAATTATTTATAAAAGTACCAATATGAAAATCTCTGGCATCGCCCTTATGTTTCGCACGCTTATGACTTCCTATTCCACAGATTTACTTCGAAAGTGAGCTAAGTTTCCCAAAATGATGATTTTTTTCTGAAGTTCGAAATGGTTGTATACTTGCAAGTTTCTTTTACATTCATACTGAGAGCATACACCCATAACAAAAGGGATTCTCTAACCAGTAGTTTAAATTTAGCTTAATCAATTAATAGTACTTTGAATTTTTTGTTATAGAAGCTAAGGTATCTTCTAACCTTCCAAGCCCCACTTAAGCAACACCTTATTGGGACATATAAATATATTTTGGAGTCAGCATTATTAGGAACCCACATTTTACACGTGCAGTAGGTTATTCTAACCACTGGAATATCCCATTGACCAGGTACTCTTGGGCTGTTTGAAACCAATGTTTGAATGAATCTTGGAACTACATATTAAGCGGTGTGGGGTGCACAATAGATTTACATCCACGTGGTGCACCCTGGGCAACGTATACGTATACGGCGAAAAAGTCTATTGATCGGCAGTTGACTTCTGACTTCAAACTACTATTGCTCGACTATTTATCATATTCGATCCCATCCACAGTACTCATCTTACCTTTTTCATGCCTTTGTGTCTGTCTGTCTGTCTCTTTTACACCTGGAAATCACTCTTCTGTTCCCCTCTCGACTTTTTGTCACTTTGATGTTCCTTCTCCTCTGTGAAGCCTGAAGCCAACTAAAGGGCTAATGATAACTATCAAAACGCCTGCCATTTGATATAAATAAATAACATTAAGCGGTGTCTCCGATCAAACCGAAGTTATCTATTTCACCTAATGACGAATGAGATGCTGCTCTCAATACAATGAACTCACCTA
>UZAE01001239.1:0-14351 GCA_900617975.1 Rodentolepis nana | reverse complement strand
CGAAAGATGAGGAAATCTTCACCCCAGGACAAATCCATGAAAACCCTGTTTAGAATTTTATAAACCTAATTATAGGAATATGTTATTTCACCAATACAATGCCATAAAGATAAATGAATAATGAACGTGTGGGACACGTTATCGCTGTGTGCGTCATCGTATGCCTGCATGTCTGCTCGCCAGGATTGGGAGGTATGGACGTACAACTCTGTGTGCAGCGACCGTACAAACAGTGACCAATCATTAACCTCTGTTTAACCTAATCCCCCATCCTGATCATGAGTAGCTCCATGCGTGTACACTTGATCCGCAATATACGTCCTGAATAAACGTGCTCCTTGCTACACGTCTGTTTCCTTTATAGCTGGGGTATGGCTTAGCTGGTTCTGGGAGTCTAGCTAGATGTAGTAGGATCTGCCGCAGAGATTTCTAAGTCAGTCAGGCTTTACTAGTGTAGCAATCCGCTACAAACGTAACCATTTTCCATAAAGACACCGACATTCAGGGCAATTTCCCACTCGGAAATGCTCGTAATTTTATTTTTCTAGGTATCTCGATTTTGAAGAAACTGCCAGATTGATCACTTTTCTGGTGTAAGAGTAAACAGAGGTTATTGAGAATAAGTCTTTCATATTTCGTCCACCTCTACAAAGTTGATAGCATTCAGCACTTCACTCTAATGACCAAATTGAATCAAGTCGTTTATTTCAATTTTTTTAACTAACAAAGATCTTCCATTGGCTCTCTTAATTATAATGTCATTTGAAAAATCTCCTATTCGATTAGCCTTAATTTTGGGATTGGGAAGACAGTGTCCCTATGGCCATATTTTTTGCTCAATGACGAGTCCTTATCGAACCTAATTTACCTGAAATTTTAATTTAAGCAATTTATGATATCTTAAGAAAGCTCCACAATTTGAATTCAAGGTATTTTGTATTGATTGAACTACGACAAGAATTTAACTGAGTAGGGTAGAGGGAGGAAATTGAATGACAAAGTAGTGTCGGTGTGTAGACATGTGAGTGGAAATAGAAATACAGTCTATATGGGCCACCTGGGTAAAAATACGTGTTTTGATGTTACTTATTTATTTATTTCAAATGGCAGGCGTTTTAATAGAAATCATTAGTCATTTAGCTGACTTCGGGCTTCACAGAGGGAAGGTTCATCAAAGTAGCAGAAAGTCGAGGGGTGGGGAACAGGAGGGCGATTCACAGATGTAAAAGAGTCAGACAGACACAAAAGTAGAGAAAAAGGTAAGGTGAGTACTGCGGAAGGGGTGGAATATGACAACCAGGGGGGTCGTGGTAGGTTGAAATTAGAAGTCAACTGCCGGTTAATAGACTTTTTTGCCGTATGGATGTCAACTGCCGATTAATAGACTTTTTTGCCGTATGAGAAGTGATAAGTCAACTGCCGGTTAATAGACTTTTTTGCCGTATGAGTGGGTTGCCCAGGGTGCACCGCGTGGAGGTAAGTCTATCGCAACAACTGCCGGTTAATAGACTTTTTTGCCGTATGAGTATACGGTGCCCAGGGTGCACCACGTGGAGGTAAGTCTAAATATACATTGCCCAGGGTGCACCACGGAGGTAAGTCTATTGCACACCCCATGATACCTATCATAACGCCTGCCATTTGAAAGTACGTTGTCCAGGGTGCACCACGTGGAGGTAAGTCTATCGTATTCTTAAGAATAATTGTTTAGAAAACCAGCAAGGGTTGAAAGTTGCCCAGGGTGCACCACGTGGAGGTAAGTCTATCGCACGTTGCCCAGGGTGCACCACGTGGAGGTAAGTCTATCGCACACACACTTTCCATCGTCCTTTGAAGGTCGTAACAGTGTTATGAATTAGAAGGGCAAGGATATTTTTACGCAAAGAATATGCTCAAGGGGTAATTTGCTTAAACGCATTGGGAGTCATCTTCAATGTCCTGAGAAAAGCATTCATCTCAGGTGTAAGGGGTTCTTGACTTAGCCGATCGCATACCCCTAATAATTATGAGGCCGTTACTGAGCATCACTTAGCCTAAGCATCTCAAGCTATTTTTTGTTATCTTAAGGAGCTCGCACTAATTATGCAACACCAGTCTTTCATTGCGCAAGTGAATACGTTGCATAATATGATGGATTAATTCCGCTTGATGTCTAAATATAAATTATTTTAAGGCGTTATGACGTAAAGAGTCAAAACATCGGTTGTCATCATTTTCAAGTGGTCTTTAAATAGCTTTCACATAAGGGCATATCATTTCATAATTATATTGCCTGTGAAGCTGGTAAAAATGTGGGAAAAAGGTGAGCACATAAATATTTTAAATAAACAAGCTTCTTCACATATTGAGAAAATTATCAGTGTTAGGAACTTGTATCGAATTGATACACTAGTAAAGCCTTAACCGACTCAGAAATCTCTATGGAAGTATCTCCCATATCTGGCTAGACTGCCAGAATTAGCTGCGCTACAGCGAAGCTATGGAGGAATAAGACGCTTTGCACCGAACATGTTAATTGGAAATTATGATAAGGGCAAATACGAGTAGTTATCAAATAAACCTGGCATAATTTGAGCGACCATTAACAGTTTAATATCTGAACAGTGCTCTTCGCATACTGCCACACACTCCAAATCCTGGCTCCATGCATGCAAGCTCAAGAGATAACTAGTAACGGAAGTATATCAAGGAAGCAAAAGGAAGTGGAAGACGGAGGGCAGTAGATAGACGTTTAAGTGCTTGAAAAAGAACTGTTAATCGGCATTTAGTGTGGTGGAATGGAGGATTTCATGTCCTGACCAGTGAGAGAGGTAATGAGAGATGAGAGACAATCAATAATACTGACAATCTCATTCGAGAGCTTGGCGATACTAAATTCACCATCACCAGTGGCAAAATTTGTGACCTTCTCACAGTTTGTCAGTAATGCTCTGATCTCGGCTGCTACTCAGGGCAGGGCCTGCAGCACCATGTCCAACATCGCTGCTCCCTATTAAGAGAAAAAATTAGGAAAAAGGAGGCTTCTATTCTAGAGCCATTTTAAGAGAGGCTACGTGGGGAGTTGGTACTTGAACAAGAAAAGCGCCAAGAAACGCCAGACATTTTGGTGTCTGCAGGTCAGATATACTTGAATCAAATAAACGGCAATCTTACAAATGGAAATGCTGCTTCAAGTGGAATGAAGTTTGGGGTCATTTTCCAAAATAAATGTTTGATTAGAAAGACCTAGGCTTTTTCTTACCAACTTACGCATCCACAGGACATATACTCAATGAATTTACTTAAACAGTAAATGTTGAAAATGGGAGTATTAATAAATAGTTTCAATAGCTTACTTGCCCCGCCTCGGCGATTGGTCGAAGACAGAAGCATACTGAAGCACTCGGGCTTCTACAGCCATCTTTTCACCTCCAATTTTTTGACAAGTCTTGCCATCCTATAAATAGAGTGCATTACACGTAAAATAAGCAGAGCGTGGAAAATATAAAGTGCTCATCTTGGATAAAAGTAACATTTTTGTTGTCTAACTTTTACTAAATAGTGAATATTCGTTAACCTAGGCCTATGAGAGAATGTAAAATTAACTATTTCTGAAACACTAACTGTTCCTCGGCCTCCCAAAGTGTGCTCGAGCTTATCTTTGATCCCACCTGTTAATATTACAAACATATGGGTAGCTTGATTGACTTACCTCCAAGTGGTGTACTCTAGGCAACGTGTACTCATACGATAAGAAAAGTCTATAAACTGGCAGTTGACCTCAAAGAACCATGTTAAATGAATCAGCAGTAAATTAAAAAGTATAGAAATCCCGAAATCAGAAATCGTGCACTGAATACCACAACCTCGTGTCTGTCATGTGAAGTTCCCGTTGTACTCTGCTATGTTATCAAGTGAAGGCCTGGCGTGTATCTCAATTTCTCTTGTTAGAATTTGGAAAAAAAGTGTTCATTGCCCTTGTGAATTGACTATATTGGCCCAAAATCTGACCCATTCTTGACGACACAAAATTATGTAACATCCACAGAAAGTCGAAATCCTTCACAAGACATTGAACGTAACTACAGAAGTATTGGCGATAAATTGTATGTAAAACTGTCTACACACATACTATTTATTGAATCTTCTTTCCACCGTATAATAGTCTAGAATTAACCTCCATCCCAATAAGAGATTCCTACAATTCAAATTCAATTCGTTACAGTCACGCGTCGTGGGCATGTACTTAATAGGCCAGAGACCACGGGCCACTGCAGATTTCACAAGTACCATCTTTCAATTCCTGCAAATTGAATATATTTTCACAATGGTCAAAGGGGCTACTCCTTCCTGGAATCCATATCTGGCATATTCACTCTTGGTAAATACTTGAACTGCATCCTTTGTGTGACCTATTTTAAGACTCATGGGTGCTGTGAAAAGCAGATTAGGGTGCGACAGCTCAGTTTTGACTTATATGCGCTTTTTGAAAGGGCACAGATAGCAAATGAATCATGGGATTTTGGTTAAGGAAGGGAAATACGTTCTTAATCGCTGTTTGCTTTAAAGGAGAAAATTACGGCAAAATTGAAATCTGCTTCAGTGGTTTCTGCCATAAGTCAGCTTTAACAACTCCAACCCATAGAAGCCGTATTTCGTCCCCTGATACCAGCCCACTTTAAAACATCAGCATCCGAAATCCTTAATAATATCGTATTAAATTAATTTTTGACAAATTAGGGTAATATCAATTGACATATTGTAGTATAGGAAATTGTAGAGTCTTAAAGTAAATTGGGCATTTTGAAAAGAAGAAGGAAACTTGATTAGTTATCGGTGATTGAAAGGGCATAATTTCAGGGAAACCTATCTCCACATTGTTTATACATCGCTTTCCTCTGTGGATGTTTCGTTTGAAGGGAGCGCACGTAAACGACGCTTCACACAAACACCGATCAATGCAACTACTATAGCAAAGCAACTCAAGACAGCAAAGATGATAATCATAATGGGAGAATTGGTCACTATAACACGTCTAGCTAAAAGAGAAATCAAAACGATTTGTAATGATAAGTTGGTAAAATGAATTAGTAAATGAAGGCAAGAAAGCACGTGTTTTCGAAGATTTAGATCAAGAAATTCAGACGATGGATACAAAACACCCCATTCATCGATAAACAATTTCAAATTGCACTGATTTCTGAGCCCAATTGGACGTACAGATGTTGAATGTTGAGTTGAACAAGTGCAATTCAACAGTTTCACTTATAGATACTCCATGTCAGGCATAATTTTTTCTCTAACTCAAAGCATGCAATGGAGACCATAGTATGTGATCGAAGATCTACGCTGGTGTGACGCAAATTGAAGATCTTCTTAAGAGTGCATTTCTCACCTCTGGTGAGGTGACACTGGAAGTGAGTAAATAGCAATGAAGTTGATTTAGTCTTCACATGTGCGGCAGCAACTATTAATCTACAAATAAATCACTCTTATCTAATCACCTTCAAAATGCACCATTCAGTAGAGTAGATAAGTAGAAATTTTGTAAGTACTGCCAAAGCTGTTCACTTTGCCGGCTGACGAATGCTATTTTCTTTCACCACTTCTCTCAAAAATTACAAGCAAATTGTTGACAAAATATAAAAAGGTATAAAGGTTAAGATATTATTTTACGAAGTCAAAATTCGTTGCTTACCACTTGCATATTGTACGGCGACAGCAAGAAGTGTTACAAGAACGCTGAGAAAATAACGCATTCTCGGGGAGTGTGGGAGCAGATCTAAAGATTTTGATCGATGTTTTTATACTTTGCACAAGCCACCTATGAGAAGGCAGATTGCATCACCGTTCTTCTTCAGTAGTATTGACAAATATGCCGATGTGTTCTTATTTTAGTGAGGAAATACTCCAATATGTATGCAATTATTGATGATCTAAAATTGATGAGTCATCAATCACGTAAGCATAATTGTGAAGCCCCAATTTTTCTTTACTTGAAAAAGTCATATTCAAGACCTATGTTACCCTTTTCGCCAACTGTATGAGGTGCTAATAGTTGACTTTGTTTGAGAAGTCAACAGATTCACCGATTCATATTTCAAATTCAATTTTCCCCAAATTATTGTGTATCACTGTTACATTGAAATCCCTTGAGGCCATTTCTTCAAATGCTTTCATGGCCACCTTCACCACAGGCTCGAAATAATTGAAAGAGAAGTGTTCTAAAGAGTTCATAACTTAATTTCACTCGCTGCGCTGTAATTAAACAAAGGTAACGCAATTCCTTATCTATAACTTTATATACACGGGTTGTTTACTTCTTGCCATATTTCCAAGCAATTAGATACGTCTCTAAGAAGACATCCATGCACAGGCGTATTTAACTTTTTTAACGCCATCGGTTAATAAAATGTTATTCACGTGAGATTGGATGAAACTACAGGAGCATTCGCGTTAAAACGTGTGAGCAAACCACTAGCCCTAAAAACTCTATTTCCAACCACATTTCAACTAAATATTTTACTCAGTTAACTTTCATGACAATAGAAGAATTTTACAATGATGGTCTCTGGGAGACCTGTTACAGTTATATGTCGAGTGCCTCCACTAAATTTTCTAAAGACCACTGGCTCTCTGCGGTGTTAATGATTGCGATCAACAAATTCTTGCAGGTTGAAAATATTTTCCCATCGTAAGAAGAATTACCGTGTGAAATGGGCTTTTACGTCTTGGCAAAATTGTCTGCCACTTGATTATTTTTAGCTTGATATATTTTATGTATGTGCGGCAACTCAGACTTGCCTTAAGTGCTCTTTTTAAAAAGGCAGATATGTCGAATGAATGAATGTATTGATTTGTTAAAGGAAAGTTAAGTTGATGCTTACTTGAATTATTTCAAGAAACCAAGTGATGAGAAGCTAAGCTTTTCATTGAATTTCAAACTAACAATGGTAGGATGCTTGCAAAGGATATTTGTTGCCTCAGAATTACCTCCACGTGGTGCACCCTGGGCAACGTATACTCATACGGCAAAGAGTCTATTAATTGGCCGTTGACTTCTCACTTCAAACTACTATGACCCTACCGCATGTCATATTCCACCAGTCCCAAAATATTCACCTTCCCTTACTCTCAACCTTTTTGTCTGTCTCTTTTACATCGTTGAATGCGCAATTTGATATGCATTTTCATAAAGACTATAGTGATTAACACTTGCTTCGAAGTTCATAGTATTCTCCTATAATTATAAGTAGAAGGAACGGATCATCTAAAACTCAGATGAATGGGTCTAGAAAGAAAGGAGGAATGCTGCAAACAATCACCTGAATTTGATAAGTGAGGTTAGCTTTGGCCTGCATGATCCCAATTTCCTTATCACAGACAGCTTTGAGCCCTAGCAACTCGGGCTCATTTTTAATCCCTCCGTAGCCTTTACCCCATCCTGCATGAATTTCAACATCTCTTCTCACGTCAGCCACATCAGTTCGGAAGACATGCTTCTCTTGAGCTGTACGAGCCATTGCCAAACGCCTCCAATTAGCCCTATTCAAATAGAAATGCATACAAAACCCCGTCTTTAAAGGCAAAAGAGTTGGCTGCTACACAAGACAACCACGGTGTTATTAATCGATTTTCTATGCTTGAATATTCGCATCAGTGTCTTCGATTATTTCCATTTAACGTCTGCTTAAAGTAGCAATATATATTAATCACCTACTTACGAAGTAGTGTTTGCATGGACTAAAAGGTCAAAACTGAGCCAGAAACAGATCATGATAAAGAAATAAAAGGCATTTTAAGGTACACTTTCATCATTATGGGGCAAAATTAGAGGCATGTGAATGGCTATCTGTTAAATATTACTAACTAACTAACTAATTAGAAGGATATCTTTTAAAAGTGATATTCCCATTGGATTAGAAATGAATTATTATGTGAGGCTGAAATTGTAAAATGGTACCTCCTGTCACCACTGATTGACTTGGATCTTATTTTTAGCTATTTTTTACAGGTATAAGTTGTGGAAAGCAGGTTAGGGTGTGGCATATCACACTTGGCTTGCATAATCATTTTGTTTAGGCAAAATAGCGAATAAATCAAGTATAGCTGTCAAGGAAGGGAAAATTAATGCCTTTTTTGAATCAATCTTCTTAGATGGAGAATGGTTATTGCGTGTAGATTTGAGCACACAATGCTCGTTGTGAAAAGCAAATTGTGTAAATCAAGCCTTCCATATCGAAAGGAGACTTGCCTTACTAATTCCTTCTACTTGTCTTAGTTTTACTGCCACTGCACAAGATGGGAAGAGGCGTTGCTTCGGACCTATGCTCTAATCCCCAAACATGAAATTCAATGTAGAGAGTGATGATCCATATGTGTGTGTGTTCTCTTTAGAAGATTTAGACAATGCCGTTTAAATTTGCTTCAAACTGCCATGACCCCACTGTATGTTATATTTGACTACTTCCACAGTACTCATCTCACCTTTATTCTACCTGTTCTACCTTCGTCTTTGAAACAGTCATCGATTTGTAATTCTTTCTTCTGTTCTATAACGTTCTGTATTAGACCAGATTGCGTTTTCAGATGTCTTGGTCACTCATGGGTGCTGAAGAACTTATCCATGGGAATGTACAGTATATGCTGAAGAACTTATCCATGGCAATGCGCAGTAACTTCTCATACAGGATCGAGGCCTTCTCTTTGATAAGGGTACATATTGTGGTGCTTCCTGTAACTAGGAGCATTGCATCAATGGGTGTTGATTTTATCCCTCCAGTAATTAGTCGTAATGCCTGGTTGTGTGCCTTCTCGAGTGGTTTGAGAGAGTCACCTCTGTGGCTGTAATGAGTGGCTCACAGCAATACAACATAATTGGCTGAATTGACCTCCTGTAAGTTGTGTTTAATGTTGAGCGTGCACAGCCCCATACGCCACCAGCAAGACGCTTCAGGACATTCAGTCTATTGGAGATACGTTCTGTTATTTTAGAAATGTGACTTTTCCACGTTAGCTTTTTGTCAATCGTCATTCCGAGATATGTGAACTCATTGGTTTTTTCTTGGGTAGTATCCTTATACCTTAGTATTGGGTTTATGCTTTGACGGGCCAAAGAAAAAGTTCGATAAATTAGAGAAAACAGAGATAATTTTGGTATTATTGACTTGGAACTCGAAAAGGAAATCCAGTTGACATTTTGCCGTTTTTCAACAATTTTGTCTAATTTAGGCGAAAAGATTTGAATAATTTAAATCAATTCGAGCATGTAATTATAGAAACTGAGAAAACCTACTTTAGAGTAGTCAGAAATCTTGATTGTTACGTATGAAAGCAAAGCCAAACTGGCTGTAAATTCCAAAAATTATCTGAATCTCCGATTCCGTATTTCCTTACATGATTTTTCGAGATTCCAACTACATTGAAACCCCTTATGGCCGGCTCAATATCTTCCATCGAGAAGTGGTCTAAATGGTCTTTAACATGTTATCTCGTTCCCCGTAATATTCTACTTTAGCTAAGACAATTCTAGATCTAAACCTACGTGTTCACCAAATACTCTCCTCATATCTTGTTCCCAATCTCCATTTGTCCAGCCCTGATTCGCATATCTGTCGAAGCATTCAATCAAGTGCAGTCCAATTTGCAATAAACAATAAATCGTCCGCATGTGACAAATACCAAGCCACCACTGAAATCCTGCTGAGTTTAGGGGCACAATTTTATATTTACAAATTTCATCCTCAATCAATCCTTACGAAAACACCATTTTCGCTTGTCAAATTTGAGTAATCATTAAAAGCCCAAATTGCAAAAGTGCAGCTACACAGTTCTGAATGTATGCTTCGAAATAATGCCCTAACGTGAGCTAAGTCATCACGGGCTTAATCTATTATTTACATAATTCTTTCTATACTTTTTTTATTAAATAGTGTCCTGTTGGCTCATTACACTGTGTTGTCTTTGAATCTCACGGACTGACCTCGCCTCTAACTACTTTAACGAATAAACCTCAAAGTAAACAATTTGTAAAAGATTTTTGTGACTCTTAATTCATCATTTATAGTAAAAACAATACTGCAAAGATATTTCCTACTAAAATATATTCGGATATTTCTTGCTTAATACCTTTCTATTGTCATTAGTTATTTTCTAAGATATGATATGTGTGAAAGCGTTAGTGACATTATTCAAATTGAACTTACAGGGCAAAATCATCTCGGCCATAGTAAAAGCCTATTGTTATTTTTTCATTAGTTTTGTATTATTACCAACATAATAATTAAGAAGTTCCCAATTGGTGCATTTATTGACCTCCAACTACTTTAAACAGATTAACTGAATCTATGGGACACGTCATCGCATGCCTGCACGCCAGGATTGGGAGGTGCGACATAACCTCTGTTTAACCTAATCCGCCATCCTGATCATGATGAAGCTCCCTGCGTGTACACTTTATCCGCAATACCCGTACTAATAGACGTGCTCCGAGCTACACGTCTGTTTCCTTTCATAGCTGGGCTATAGCTTACCTGGTTCTGGGAGTCTAGCTAGATGTTGGAGAATCTGCCAGAGATTTCTGAGTCAGTCAGGCTTTACTAGCGTGGCAATCCGCTACAAATCTCCATCTCAAATTGTAGCATTTTAAAAGAATTCGGAGAATATAAAAATTTAAAAAACAGCTTCAAAACACATGAAAAAAATCACTAAGGCAATTTTATGCAAGCGATTTTTCGAGTATTAATGAAAACAAATGTTTAGAAAAGAAATGTAAAGCAAATAGAGTATGAATCAGCGAGTGTTTTGACATAAGTTCACAAAAATGTTTGCCTGCATTGTTTATGCATCGAATTTTGAAGTAAGTGGGATTGAACTCTTCCGATGACTTGAACAACAACGATTTTTCGCCGCGGCCCAAATGACGATAATTGAAATAATTGACACAGCCACAGCTGCCAAAATTACGCTTGGTAAAAACCAAGACGAACTTAAAACGTTAATTTCATTTCCATCAGATTGTACTGAAATAAATATAAAAATAAAAATTTACTAATAAGGTCAAAAATAAACATAAATAGGTCTCAGTCTGACTTCAACCTTAATGTTCACCTCAAGATGTTATCAAGTAAAAACTACAACAATTTAATGTTACTTTATGGTTTGGTCGTGATAATGTTTAGCAATAATTCTTCTGTTAGCACAGATTTATTTCTTCCATTGTTATTGGTTACAATAAGATGAGAGTTAAGAGAAATACAAACAGAATGGTCGATGCTTATGCTCATTTGAGCAGACATTTCTCAATGAGATCAGGAACATTTAGACAGAGGAACAGTTGGAGAGGTGCTAATCACATGTGAACATACGATCATACAGGTGAGATAGCGAATATTTAATTATATTTATTTATTTCAAATGGCAGGCGTTTTGATAGCTATCATTAGCCCCTTAATTGACTTCGGGTTTCACAGAGGGAAGGTTCATCAAAGTAGCAGAAAGTCGAGGGTTGGGGAAATGAAGAGCGATTCACAGATGTAAAAGAGGCAGACAGACACAAAGGCAGAGAAAAAGGTAAGATGAGTACTGTGAAAGCGGTCGAATATGACAAGCAGTCGTGCCACGGTATTTTGAAGTCAGAAGTCAACTGCCGGTTAATAGACTTTTTAGCCGTATGAGTATACGTTGCCCAACAAATAGTACGCCACATCAACTGCATTTACGTGGGTTCTATTGACAGGCTACTTCCATGATAGCTGTTGTCCAGGGTGCACCACGTGGAGTTAAGTCTATCGCACACCCCTCTGAGATAGTGAATATATATGTGTGAAATATATGAAGGTTATATGACATTTCCGCACTTTCACTAAACACTTTGACTGCACTTACCCTGTTTCCAAGAGAGACTTTCCAATCCATTGCAGCTTCATCGAGAACACTAAGAATACTTGTTGACCAGTATTTAATTGGTTCTACCTGCGTTCATTGCATGCTTTGACCCAAAAAACCGTTCGCCACATCAACTGCTTTTACATGGGTTGAATTGACAGACAACTTCCATGATTAATACTCCGAATTCACATATAAGCAAATGGAAACTCTATTACTTCAGTTCCAATTCAGTTGTGAACAAATTGGGAAAAATTTATGGTTATGACTTGTGTGCATTTTCAGTCATACAATTTCATTTGGTAGCAGAACATGTGATTGTAAATCGACTTTGATAAAGCCCAACTGATGAATATCCGCTCGTATAGAAGTTCAACTTCTCCACATCTGGTTTGATGAGATTACTAATGAGTGAATAGGAATGGTGACGATTTGATCTCCAAAATTCTTTGACAGCTCCCCCAAACTCTTACATTCAGCCAATCTCGTCTAACCGCCTTCAACCTATGTCCAACAATTGTGTTGATAAGTTGACTATTTGAACTCTATATAACTTGTCAATTCTTATGCTTCCTCTTTGTCTACGCTTTCACTGTTTCACCGAGACACATGCGACTCGGCTGCAGTCTCACCTATGGGATTTGAAAGGAAGATTTCAACAGAAGTTTTGTCTTCCTCCCCAACGGCATTGCATAGCTTGCCCAACAAAGCTGATAACATTGGAGATCATGAAATTGACATTCTACCATTTATCTCATATTAAGCAACTCGCCAACTAACTGACTCACCAATGGTGTTGTTCCCTTGAACAGTTGTGCCAGATACACCACTTGCAATTTCCCCTACTGGCGCGTCTAAAGATTTGCAAAAACATTGTCAATCGGTAATACCGTATCTCGGACAAATAGACTATTTGAACTCTATATTAGCTTACCAACATTGTTGACCATCTTGATGTCGACGTTTGAACTGTTTCCACTTGGTGCGTTCGATTCGGCTTCAGGCCCACCTAAGAGATTTAAAACAAGATTAAAACGTAATTTTGTTTTCCCATTAAATGATTTTGCACTTCTTGCACAACCAAAATGATAACAAATAAGTGCCTACAAGAGACATTCTCCCATTTATCTCATTCTAATTTACCCGTTAACTAACTGACTCACCGAGGTTGATGTTCTTTAGAACATTTGAACCAGTTGCAACGCTAGCATTAGTTGCATTTACCACATCTAAAGCATAACCAAAGTGTTGTCAATCAAAAACATCAAATCTATAGTGGCCTTGAGGGTTGCTCAGCCACCCCACGCTCTGCAATACTTGAAAGCCTGTGGAAATGTTAGTACACAACATCTTGATTTCAATCTCAATTTTTTCATCAAGCACATTATCAAATTAAATCTACTACAATTTCACATTACATTTTGGTGCTCCGTGAGATTTTGAGCGATGCTTCTTTCGTTACCACAGTTATATGTGTTGCGTTGTTTTTGCCAATAATTTTAACAAAGTTTGGAGGAACACAAACAGAATGGTCGATGCTTATGTTCATTTGAGCAGACATTTCTCAATGAGATCAGTAGCATTTAGGCAGTGGAAGACTTGGAGAGGTGCTAATCACATGTGAGCATATAACCATACCGGTGAGACGTTGAATATATATGTGAAATATCTAAAGGCTATATGACTTATCTGCATTTACTCTAATTCCAGGTGAGACTTTCCAATCCACTGCAGCTTTATCGAGAATACTAAGAATGCCAGTTGAGCAGTGTTTAACTCGTTCTACCTGCCGTCATTGTATGCGTAGACCCGGCAAGAAGTAGGCCAATATGAGTGTACAACCTGCATCCCATCATTCATCTCATACTTACGTGGGGTGTATTGGCAGACTACTACCATGCTAACTACTCTGAATTCTTTTATAAGCAAAAAGAAATTCTAATACTTCCGTCCCACTTCGATGATGTACATATTTGGAATATTTGATGGATAAATGACATGTCTGCATTTTCTTAGAGAATTCCAAGTATGCTATTTCAAATAAATTTAACTCTCTACCTGTCTCAACGCGGTTTGAAGATATCAGCCGAGAAAGTCAAGCGATCAGAACCAACACACCTCATTCTAGGAAAACACTTTCAACTTGCAGCACATTTCGTGATTGTAAGTCCAACTTGATATAACATAACTGGTCTCCTTCAATCAACCCCAAAAAACAGTATTGATAAGCAAAATATTTAAAATGCTCTGCAACTTGTCTGCATTTCCCCCTGACTCTTTCATTGTTTCCAAGAGGCGCTTTCGACTCAACTGAAGTACCGTCTAGGTGATTTCAAAAAAAATTGTTCACATACAATTGGCACATCACATCCAATCTCAACGCATGGTTCAGTCAACGAAGAAGTACGTAAATGGAAGTATGGAAGTGACATCATATCACTCCCTTCATACTAAACCGCAAACTAAATAACTGACTCACCGTCGAG
>UZAE01001238.1:0-14354 GCA_900617975.1 Rodentolepis nana | reverse complement strand
ATTATTCCTGGAAGAAGAGTTCAAGGAGCTACTTCTATGAGCAATTGACAAAGCGGTCCTACTTCAAGACATTATTATTAGTATTATTATTATATCAAATGACAGGCGTTTTGATGGTCATCATTGGACCTTTAGTTGACTTCAGGCTTCACAGAGGGAAGGAACATCAAAGTGAAAAAGTCGAGAGGGGGGAACAGAAGAGTGATTCACAGATGTAAAAGAGACAAACAGATACAAAGGCAGAGAAAAGGTGAGGTGAGCACTGTAGAAGTAGTCGAATATGACATACAGTGGGTGATGGTAGTTTGAAGTGAGAAGTCAACTGCCAGTTAATAGACTTTTTTGCCGTATGGGTATACGTTGCCCAGGGTGCACCACATGGAGGTCAGTCTATCGCACATCCCACTCCAAGACATTTGACAACATTTGAAGAAAAGTGACAAAATAAGTGAAAAGCACTCTACTCAACTGTACACATTTTTAATCAAAGCTGATTTCAGATTTTAAATTCACAAGTATCGAGGTCCTGTAAGTGCTGTTGCAAGAGGTTTATTCAGGTAGGCAGCGAAATGGTGTACCATGTATTTTTCTAACACCTCTTCAACAAAAAGATTATAAATCTACTCTCTGGGAGCTGTCAAAGATTGTGGAACGTTCAGCGTTTTTCAATCAAAATCCCTCCATCACTCCAGTATCTATGGCGCGTGCTGGCCATTTATAATGCAATTAAGCAAGTTTTTCATTTCAAATAGACGACATCTTTAGTTATTCAGCACTGTCTGTTGAAGCTGTGGTTTAGCATTGCCATCATTGTTCAACAATAGCCTCTTTGTGTTCAGAAACTTATTATAGGAAAAAAAAATGATTATCAGGTTTAAGAGTTCACGCGCGAAGTATAAGTAATTGAATTATTCAACATAATCGCTTGTTTTTTTTAAAAAATGATATTCGTTTTTGACATTAAATACTCCATCTCAACTTTTTGCTTGCATAACATCATATCTTTCAAGCCCCAGTATTTATTGTAATCAGACTCTTTGAAAAAATTAAACTCTTACCCCAAAAAATAGCTAAAATAATGTTAGCGGAATATATCAATTTTCCTGCATTTTAATTTTTATTAGATTAGTTTTAGCACCGAAATGCATTAATCAAATTCAGAGCCTTTTATTTCTGGCAACTTCCTTTAAGAAATTTCGTCGAATTGTAACTAATTTTTTATTAATTCCATATTGATAATGGACAGATCATCACTTGTGCTAACTGAAAAATGTGATAAATTTTAATTTTGTGCGTGCGAAATCGCAAAAAAACGCATTCTTCACCCCACCATGAAAGGTATAAACACCTCGAGTGATTTATGGCGGCTTGAGTGTGTGTGTGTGGAGATGACAGTACTTGACATCAAATGTGTGCTTCCACGGTGCCAAAATATTTATAAGCATATGTCTTGTCAACCCTTTTTGTTTAAAATAAATCCTCATTTTACTTTGAGATAACTTTCTGGTTCATTGGAAAAACAATTATGTTTCTTTCATTTTTAACCCCCTCCCCAAAAAAACCGGAAGCACACGTAGCTTTTCATCTGAAAATGCTTTCGATTAGAGCACTCCAATGTCATTTGAGGAGATGGAGTTGAAACGGAAATTGAGGTTAGGATTTCAAAAGAACTTTGCAAAGAGTCATGGTTTCCGATGGTAAAGCCCCTTAAACTTCCCTCATATAGTCCCCCGACCTTTTGTTCTGATATTCCAATTACACGGCTTGTCACCCTGTTTCCTGACGTGGAGTCACACGCCGACCAATCAGAGTGTACTATCCCGGTTTAGTCATAATGAATAGTTCATAACGATTTAACGCAGCTCATGAAGCTTTTCCTACCCGATTGCACATAGAAATAGCTCAAGGGGTTTGTCAAGGCATGAGACGAGAAAGCCATTCACAACATTTATTATTATTATTATATTATTTTTTCAAATAGCAATATTTATAATATTTATCATTAGCTCTTAAACTTTGACTTCAGCTTCCCCCAAGGGTGGGGGGGGGGGGGGGGGTACATATATAGCAGTTAATTAAAAGCAGTTCATTAGTTGTCTTCTTGCTTCCCAGTATCTCTGGCTTTCCGTCGTTGTCTTTAGGGCTGGACACCGAATCAGGTGGGTCTTCTCCATTTCCTCCTGTAGGTTACATAGGGGCATATGGGTTGAGTGTATACTCCAATCTGTGAAGATATTTCGCCAGGCAATCGTGTCCGGTACGTAGTCTAAACTAAGCAACGGCTTCAATTCTTGGCCAGTCGACCATGTCAGAGAGTGCCACTGTCCACTGTTTCTCCTTTGTTCGAGCTTTAAGTTCGTTTCACCTTGAGGTCTAGAATTCTCTTCTGATTAAGGCCTTCATTGTGTGGAAAGACATGGGCCGGTCCATGCATTGCAAAATCGTTGTCCCCTTCTTAGCAAGTGTGTCAGCAAGCTCATTGCCTTTAGTGCCACAGTGACCAGGAATCCATTGTAGGACTACTGTTTTGTTTTTCTCTCTCAGGAGCTCACAGAGTTTTTTACATTCCTTTATCTCAGCTGTTTTGGGTGGCTCTCTGTTTCCAATTGAGTTTATTGCTGACTGTGAGTCCGAAAGTATCACCGCTTTGGTGAATTTGCTATCCAAGTAACATAATTGGCATAGTGCTATTATAATGGCCTAAACAGAATATTATAGAGTGTGGTCAAAAAAATCGGAGCCCTCATTTTTCTTGCATCTTCTTGATGGTGGCATTAACTGCGTGTACGGGGCTGCGTGATAGACTATATTTGCCACTTTTGAATAGAAATATAGTAATTCACCTTCCTACTTACTGACTATCCTGTATTAGAATTATAAGCCAATGGCATTGCCACCTCAAGCCACTCGAAAGATAAAGAAATGAAGAAGCGGGACTATGGTTCTATTTGAATCAAAAATGTGGACAATAGACGTTGGATATTTTGTAGACAAGGTGATTGATGTAATCCAGAGGACGAATTGTAGAAGCTAACTTATATGGTACATGAATTCCTCTTCCAGTGGTTACTGCGCAGCCTGAAACTCCTTTGAAACATTGATTTGTTCTCATCATCCATTGATTCAGCTTCACTTAATCATTTTAATGGACTTCCTATTAGCCGTTTCCAGAATTGCATAAACTATCATTTCATATGGGGCAGTAACAGCAAACTTGGAAAGTCATACAACCTCCTTGTCTGACAAGAAGATAGAGAGCTTTTAATGTTTCTCACCCCTTGAGAAGAGCTCAAATTACAAGGCTGACTTTTATGCTACCTTAAACCTTTAATTCTCTTGGGACAAAACGGAACACTTTCAAAATAAGCTACGTTAGTAGTAGACTCGTAACAAAAGCGGCGCCATTGACGTTTGAAACATGTTCCATGCGTCTATAGCCTTCGCCTGGTGCACCACCAAAACTCATCACGTCGGCGGCACCAGTCTCGTGAGTGCGATTGGGTGCATTTTTCAAGAACTACTTCGGGCTTACCACAACACGCCTACGGCTGAATTGCAGCAAACAAGAATTTGGACCAACCATTGAAATTAAAGAAAGCGTTTCTGATTTTTTTTGACATTTCAACAAGCTTAAAATTTTTTAATTGCTCAGAGGGTAAATTAATTCTTTTAATAGAATCAATAACGAAGCCACTACAAGATAGTTTCCAGTTTTATCTTAACCATCATTCGATCATTTGAAAAAGAAACGAACTCGTGTCTACGCGAAAAAAGCCCACTTAGAATAGACCCACAATAATGAGCGCATAGAAAAATTGTTGGAATTTAGGACTGGCGTGGCTTTACTGGCGACACGACTCAGTCACATACCAGACACACATCGGCCCTCCTTATCTGTGCTACCCCCAACATTGAGTGCATCTCCTCCGCGACAGCCCAGGATGCAATTAAGATGACAAATGATAAGAGGGGCGGCGGAGTATTGGCCTAGCGGATCTGTTGCTTCCTGTCACCCACCCACCCCTCCCCCCCCCCTAACTGCGCAGTTAGCGGTGCTCTCCATCTACCACTCAGTTGATAACTGCTCTGCTTTTGAAAAACATTCTCCACCTCCAGCTATTATTCAGGAAGGGAACTTCAAAGTCACATGGAACGTACGTAGATGAACTTCCTGTGATTATCGACAATATAACCGTTGTCTTGGCGTCGTTAGAGCGATTAACACATAGCGCAGAATGGACGAAAATCTCGCTTTTGAGAGAAGTTAAGGGGAAACCATTTTCAAATACTATCAATGTCCCAGATGATCTAAACGGTTGTAATCACTCCTAGCGGTGATGCGCATTTGCACAGTTAAAATAACCCTGCTGGCTTTTTAGACCAGTGAGAGGGTATCGACTTGCTTAATGTGCTTTTAGAGTGTGCCAAAGATCTACTCATAGAATATTTTGAGTTCAGACTTCTAATTTCATGGAAATCGTCTCGCAATCGATATCACATACTTATTGATCGGTGACCTTACAATGACAGTACTTAACTTAACGGACATTGGACAATATCAATTGGTATTACGTGATCTAAACAATGACAAATCTAAAATAGCTCACATAATTTGAGCTCAAAAAGGCTAATAACCGGCGAAGAAAGCGTCTTTCGAATGGAAAATGAGTAAATGCTGGATCATCGCTCCTCAAAACACGCCTTAGCAACAATGAGAGAACAATCCAATTGCTCCATTTTTCAACAACCTACCTTTAATGTAGAAACCGCAACACAAACCAAATCTTTTGATTCATGAAAACGAATATATAACTACTACGGCTAATTTTGTTAAAAAATGTTTCCAATAGACTTGATTTGGGACAACCCATAGACCAGGCTCCATCTTCTAGCAAAAGTCAATTTCAGTGGAATCGTAGAAAAAATGCACAAAATTGGAAAATACTTAATTCGACGTAAATATGCACGACTACTATTAAACTATAAGTAGTAACTGCACCAAATATCCATAGAAAAGAAGTCGAAGGTCACATCTACTGGTTTATTACATCGAAATGACGCGCATATTATAAAGGCATCGTTATAAATGCTCAAAATTTTTATCTCAGAATTTTTATAAAAATAGTTTTTTTCATTAATATTAAAAATAGCGAGTGCAAAATATTCTCCTCGTTTTGCGCAGGCCATTTACAAACTTTGATCTAGCAGAGAAAATAGAAGAATGAAAGAAATAGGCATAATCAATTACTTGGTCAAGGTAACGATACAAAATTCATAAGTCGTTCAAAGGCGTTGTGAGGGCGATGAGTAGTGCAATCTGTACGCCACTGGATCAACAGAAATTGCACTACAAATCACCCCACAACAAACCGTATTTCTGGTGTTCGTTAAATTTACCTAAAGACCAAACATCAGGAATTCCTTCTTACTTGTCTCTCTAAATGCTATGAACGATGACCTTTCGGTTTGAATCATAGCTAAAGCGATGTGCAGTGAAGAGTTCACTTGTGAGGAACCCACGAATCGATTGGATGTTAACTTGGCGAGCCCTGTCAGCGAATTCCTTCTCAGAAACTTCAACCTGAAGACTAGGAGTTGGAGCACTTTCACCTTCGATTTCTGCAGTGCTGGACAAAGCTGCTTGACGGGAGCGAGCGAAAGCAGAGCGTTCGTGGATGAGTTGTTTGAGAAGGAAGAGAAGCAATTCTTGGTTGTCACGACGGTAGCTGAGATAACGCGAGAATTTCTGCAATGACAAAAAGAAAAACCTTTATCTACCTTAGAAGGTAGGCTCGGAGTCAGACCAACATAGCTTGAAGCTGAATGACATGCTCCACCACACCCTTGAGTATATTGAGAACAGGAAGGACTCGACCACAATGGATTGTAATGAGGCATCAGATAAGCTTATGCCAATCGAAACAACTACATAGTTATCCAAAAACACTTGTATTAAGGCTACTAAGCGCCAGTAAAGAACTATAAATCTGGGACAATTCAAACAAGACAGAGTGGTCCTCTAGCCAAAATTTCTTATAATGGCTGTTCAATAATGATTATTTAAGCTAGATGTATATATGAATGGGTCAAGAAAAGTTGTGAAACCGCTCAAACTAACCTGACGCATGCTCTTCATGACACCATACTTCTGTGTAGCGACGAATGACTCGAGCACAATTCTCAGAGCCATATTGACATCATCGTCATTGA
Organism: Rodentolepis nana; assembly: GCA_900617975.1. Classification (NCBI taxonomy): domain Eukaryota; kingdom Metazoa; phylum Platyhelminthes; class Cestoda; order Cyclophyllidea; family Hymenolepididae; genus Rodentolepis; species Rodentolepis nana. Next base: position 8,144 of record UZAE01001238.1, on the reverse strand, counting down.
CGTATTCACGGAGATGCATTCGGGCGTGAGCTTCAGCCAAGCGCACAGTGGATTCAATCTGACGAACAGTTATAGCAACGCTGCCTGTGCTGGAGGATTCACGGCGCAAGTCGGCGTAGGCCCTAGCCACCTTATCTTGGTCCATCTGGTTAAGTTTGGGATGAATTCGGTCCTTGGCGTAGAGGATGTACTTCTTCAGCAGATCCTAGAAAGTGATTTAATTTGAAGCCTCATTCGAAATCTGATTAAAAAAGTTAGAAAATACACACAGAAAACAACTCATGACTCGACATTGATGTTCATCTGATAAACGTTAGACAAATAAGTCGAAAAGTACCTTGATTAGTTTTCTATATCACAACCAGAATTCCAGTACCTCAGCGCTTACGCCTATTTCCTTCTCCTCATATATCGATTTTACCCCACTCACTGTCTTATGGTTGACCAATATACTCAACCAACTCAACACCCGGCACTCCAATTTGGGAAGATATCAGCTAGCCTTTAAGAAAACCAATAGTTTTAGAATGAAACCCTTGAGCCAGAGCTATAGTTAGCGTTATTTTAATCAACTGAGGCTCAATTATTGTAGGGCATATTGTGGTGGTAATTTCAATAAAAGGAGACGCTTTCTTCCTTCAAAATAACCTTCCATGACCAGAATAATTACTCTTCATGTTTTAAGATGTCTCTAAATAGCGTCATAATGAGATAAAACACAAATGTGTCCTTTCCAACGGGGTTTTTGTTCATAATCATAGACAATTCCACTTGTTGTTGGCAAACTTCCTGATGAAACTACATTGGATAGATACATTCAGACACTGCCCCGATCTCTAACTCTGGATACATTAGAAAAGACTCAGAGAAGGAATTGTAGCCATCTCAGATTTCAAGGTCAACAGATGAATACAATAGGCACCCCTGTTCAGGCCTTCAACCAGTTACAATTTGAGATCACTTAATTTCTATACTTACGTATTCCATTATGTTTGCAAGCCGTAAAGTTTGCATAAGTTTCCAAATAGTAATTAGATTATAGACATTTTGAATATGTACTTTACTTGAACCCCTATTGTAGGCAGCAAAAGAATTAAAGTGCAAAACTCGGTTCCAAAAATAGACAAAGTAGAACTTTTGGATAATTAGCTGTTTCGAATTTATTCCCCCTTATTAAACCCTGATTAGAATTTCAAGTCCTCTCCCAATAAATTTTGATAACTACGGTCTTGCCACTGCTTCATTCTGCTACGCAAAGAAGATCAAATGAAGTCAGAATGGTGATAAGTGGCCCATAAGCAAAAGAAATTAATCTCGGTGTCCGTTCAGGGTTCCGGTTTTCCTTCTTTCTTGGAATCACACTTGCACTTTAAAACAGGTATTAAAAGAGAACTAGACTCTATTGCTCATTAAGCAGTGATTACGTCATTGTAATGGTACGAATTTTATTAACCAAATTACAAGAGTGAAGCGTTTTTACGTAAACAATGGAAACCACATCAGTCGGCGGTAAAATGGAAACAAGAAACTCCACAAATTTTTTTAATCACTGAATGTTTAATCAATATCAGTCAAGCTAAATTAAAGCAATGCGTTAAAACACAAACTCTAAGCCACCAAGCACGTTGTTGCTGAGAGACTAAAAGCAGATTTAGTGAACAACGCACAGGGGGAGAAAAATTTTATGTAAAAACAAACATTCCCGTCACATTTCTCATAAGTCAGAGTTCTAGCAGCTGGCTAAAAATCGGCCACGGAAGGTAGCATTAATGAAGAAAATGTGAAAAGGGAAATCACAAGTTATTGAGGATTCGGACAAACACTGAGGAAAAGAGCAATCTCGCTCTAAAGCATCGAGAATGACGCCCAATAAGGCTGAAAAGATGACGCTCCTGACCTCTTCTTAAGCAATACCTTATTAGTTATAAATCGCCCTGCCTATACAATATATAGACACCTCAATAAATGCTTCAAACTAACCTGCGATAGCGGTTCTATGTCCCCACCATTGGCTTCAGCACTGGACGAAGTTGCCCCCATGCTAGCCAACTTTTCAACAAGTTCCTTGGACTCATCTGCAGATATATTCGGATGATGTCTCATATGGCTTCCCACGACAAACTTTGAGAGCATTTCATCTTGCACCGAATCCACGGTGTCTCTCACCACGCAGAGCACATCGAAACGACTGAGGATAGGTTCGCTAAGATCCACATTGTCGGCGAAGGTCAGACTGGGATCATAACGACCGCCAATGGGGTTGGCTGCGGCGATTATGGTACAACGGGCCTGTAGGCTTGTCACAATACCCGCCTTGCTGATTGAAATACTCTGCTGTTCCATGGCTTCGTGAATGGAGGTCCGATCTTGATCGTTCATCTAAAACAGTAAAAAAATGTTGGCTAGACAAATTAAAGTAAACAATAACTACTTTAAAGCTGTCAACAAGAGTGTAACTCTCAGTAAAAAAATGTCGCAACAAAATTTTCCATACAGAAATGTTGCAAGCATTTTATTCAGGTGAAGTTCGTATTCTACAATTCCTTTTCTCGACCAGAATTAGTCAGTAGGCTCGGCCACCAATACCACTAAATTTGCCCTTGCACCAGACGCGCACATTGATCACCAAAGAAACTTCAAAAACCACTTCTTGCAGTGCAAAGACTGGAATAAAATAGAAAACTTCACCAATTGGTGGCATGACCAAAAAGAACTATCAAATGAAATGCAATCGAGGGAACAAATATGGAAACCCGGAGGTAAAAAAAGCACGCCAAGTGCTGGCTTGTGTAAAACTGGAATTTCAAGTAAAACTGAGATTCGATCTTCATCCTTCTCGGTTCAAAAGGGAAATGGAGAAGCGCACCTGAAATTGTTTAAATAGATTGTCGTAAACGATGATAAAATTTGAATAGACAGGTGTAGCTGCTTAGCAATTATAATAAATGACAGGAAGATAGTTGGCAAAAATAATTTCCAATATAAATTCAATCAATAAGATCAATATAATTGTCATTATGAATGGTTTTTTGTAATTTTGGCATGAACGTAGCTAACCTTGTCAAACTCGTCAATAAGACAGACACCCTTGTCCGACAGCACCAAAGCGCCAGCCTCCAAAGTCCACTCCTTTGACATGGGATTTCGCGTCACATACGCTGTCAAACCCACGGCGCTAGCACCTTGACCTGTAGTGAACACGCATCGAGGTGCCAACTGTTCCACAAACTTGAGGAACTGCGACTTGGCCGTACCGGGATCTCCACACAATAGGACGTTAATATCACCACGGAGTCTATGCTTGTCACCTGGGTTCTTGAATTCACCACCAAAGAGGGCCAGAGCAATACCCCTCTTGATATCTTCATGACCAAAGATACTTGGTGCAATGGAGGCAAAGATGCGATCAGCGACACGTTCGTCGCGAGACAGCGCGAGAATGGTTTTGACATCTTCGTCCGTAAGGCTACTCAAGATGAGTTTGTCCTCCTTTCGTAAAACATTGTTGGCGAGAATAACGGTGGAGAAGACTGGAAAGCCAGTCTGAACATTGAGGGAACCGCTATAGCTATTTGTATAAATACCTGTGAGTTCCTGTGTGAGAAAAATTTTATCAGTAAATACATCATTCTGCAGTGATATGGAATTATATGAAACTTACAATTTCATCACCAGGTTTGCAGCTATCAACCAAGTCGTCAACCAAAATCGCATCCTTCGATCTTGGAAGTCGACCAGGCGGAACTTTCCCAGGGCTTTCTTGAACTGTGATTCTTTGGTAGTTTTTGTAGATAGTCTAAATAAGAAGAACAATATTACCCAATTTTTCTATTCCATCCTCACCTTCTCCAAATTGATCTCAAACGGGCCAGTGGACTGACAGTCAGAACATAGAGTGGGTTTCACTTCAGATCCACCCTGACTTTGAACAAAGGGTCCGAGAACACAGGAGCATTTGACACAATTATATCTGACAACACTCAACTGTGGCATAACACTAGTCGCACTGGTAACCACTCCACTGGTTCTTATCAATTGATTCAAGTGGATGTGTCTCAAACTGCGCAACTCCTCAATAAGAGGCAAATCAACAACACGGACGTTGACACGGTCGCTAATCTTTTCATAACGAGGATATCTGCCCAGCGTGACTTCCAGAGCGGATTCGTTGAACATTTCGAGCATTTGGAAAGGCGCTTCCGGTAAAAAGTACGCAAGAACTTGTTCCGATGATGCAAGATGTTGATAATCAAGTGTCAAGCTTTGTTTGTTATCACGAGCCATTTGAACAATACGATCAGCGTAGACATTGGTACCTTTTTCGTCTAGGAAGGTGCGAAGGAAGGACTTGAAACGATTTTTTATTTCCAAACGAGTGGCAGGTTGCTGGACCCACTCGACAACGGACATGCCGTGCATGTCTTCCAGGTTCTCAATACTTTCTAGGACTTCATCGGGCTCTTCCAAATCAAGACCAGCAGCTACTCTTTCTGCAAGTCGGCGTCGTCTTGTTGGCACCTCTTCTTCCTCTTCGCCCAAGCCGTATAAATCTTGAAAGTTTAAAAAAACAAATCAGATCAACCTTCATAATACCCCTAGAATGTAACAAATTTTAGACAGTAAAGAATATAACTCTAACCTACTTCAAAGAGCGCCTCAGTTGAGTTTCTAATGAAGTTGGTCTACTACAAACCTAGTATGAGACTATTGACCCCATTTTTACAAAGCCTGAAATTGGCATAAATGAACTCACCAGCAACTATTCCACGACGAAGATCACCAGCGGCTAAACCTTCAGCCCGATCTCTTTCTCGCATTTCACGCTCCGCTTCAGCCCGCGCTGTCGGTGACAAGCTTGGATAGTCGCCAGAGCTGGCCAATCCTTCGGGCTCATAGACGTCGAGTTCGGGGATAGGACTAGCAAAGAGGGGAAAATGTCACTAAAGCAACATTATCACTTACCGATAATCCCTTTCCATGTCATCTCGGAATAGGTCTTCTCCCTCACTCTCTTCCTGAACATCATCCATATCATCTCCGAGAATCGCAGCGGATTCATCTTCAAAAGGGGCATTTTCAATATCTGAGCCTGCTCCAATGTTCCCTTCATCGTCACTACCTTCTTCTCTTGACCCTTGATTACGACGGGACGAAGGGTCTTCCTAATGAATTGTTATATATGCCGAAAAAGACCAACTTACTGACATCGTTGTGAGTTATACTACAATTTTAAAAGATAAAATTAAATAACTACTATGAATTTGACGAACCACATTAATTTTAAGGAGAGAATATTATATATAACTGCCGTTAAAAAAAAATTACTACGAAATCTCAAGCAGAACCCAAGGTACGGAATTCGAATCGTAATCCCGCCCCCTGGAATATTGCACATGAGAATTTAACTAAATAAATATTGTTCAAAAATTATTAGTAATGAGTAGCTTTAAGATATATTTTAGTGCAAATGCATGACTAATTAATTTATTATTAGTAGCAAAGCGTTTACCTTTTAATATTAGAAGCGAAAAATATCCAGATATAAAAATGATTCGTTATTTTGTCCACATATCTTCTCGTAATAATTTAATCCCACTTCCATTTATTTTCGCCGGCAACATTTTTTCCTTGAACAACTTTTGAACCTCCAATTATCTCAAGCTTATTGTTATAAATTTGTGAACGTTTAAAATAGTCACAGCGCAAGCGAATATAGAAATATTATCAAATCCCTGTTTACTTTGTCAATGACACTATGGAAGCCAATTAATAAATCTTTGACAAGCTAAAATCAGAAGAGGTATTTTGATGTCGACACAATTTACGAATGACAAGTATTTTTGTAATTTTTTTCTAATGTTAATCTCCTGTTAATTTTATAGGTGTTAATTTTTTACGACTTGATTCATTTTAAATATACGTAAGATAATGTTTGATGAGCTAGTGTAAAACTCTTTCGAAGAAACTCATTTACTTTACATTCAAATTTATCTTCAGATGTTTTTAGGTAATATTTTTAAATAGGTTATTTCAAACAATTAAATTTAGCCACATTAATTCATACTAGCAATTAAGAAGGCAAGTTCTCCTAAAATCATTATTTTTATTTTTTAGTTACCAATTCGATAACCAAATCTTAAATGCAAATGCAAATCAAATGTCTTTTTTCTCGCAACTTAAATATTTCTCTTGCTTCTTTGTAGATTACCTGAATTATCCAAACTAAATGAATAATTTTCTAATGCTTTATGTTTGAAGTGTTAACGATATTTTTAACTTTATTGTTATGGGTATATTTTAGTCTAATATACAATACTACAACAGAGAGATAATCATGAGGAACCTATCATTATCATCACAATTTAAATGGGAAATTATGGATCCAAAATAACAAGAAAGTAAATATGTCCGTCTCACATTTAAGCAATAGTCATTAGCTGATCAAATTGAATACTTAATGGCATTAAGTATTAAAGAAAATCGATTTGATCAAATTAGATTATACTCAAAATTATTCGATAAATAGACATACAGATAGGTGGTTTATAGGTTCGACATTTTAAATTTTATTGAAATTTCATTAATGTCTTTCGAAATTCTTATAACTTATTAATTAATTGTATTTTCCAAATTTCTTTAATAGAGTAAACATAAGACTTCGTACTCCAGTCAGTTTTAATATCTCTTTAACTTTACCTCTTTGGTAATCCACTGATCATATCTGGATAGATAGTGATCTGGTTGTCTGGGGACCAATATGTTTTGAAGTGGACTGGCACCACCTGTACGTCTTCAACCCTCGTTCTCAACTTCGACGTTCCACCTAAAGCGCAGGATGCCAGGAAATAAAATCCACTCAACTGATTTTTGTCTTAGTTATCACTAATACTTAATTAATTAAATCGAATAAAGATATATTCTGATATTTTATGCATTTGAGCCCATAAAAATATTCAAATTCTTATTTCGAAGTTTCTGTATTTTTGTGAATTCATCAGCCGCGTTTCTATTTAATTCCAAAAATAAGAAATTCTGTCAGTCATTAGACGACGTAATAAACTTCGATCTGGTATATTGTGACCTAACTTCTGCAATTTTAATTCAATTACTGACCTAATGGGATTATCAGCAACATTCAAGACCCAATGTGGAATAAATTTATCATCTACTGCAGGCAATTTTCGTTGTCTACGGCATATCTTATTGGTTAATGGTTTAGTAGAGTTTAAGGCGAGAGCAATGCATAAATCATTTTATTTAATGAGGGTTGAGAGATCATGGTTGAAATTCCCATAATATTCGCAAATGCTAAGGAGGGCTCTCGAAGCGATTTAGAGTCGAGCAGCATCCGCAGTGAACGAATTCATGTGTTGAATAGTGACAAGGACAATTTTCGAGTGCTAATTACGGAATTCTCATCACGGGTAAGTTACTTTTCAATAATATTTTTCAGGGATGACCTAATGTACTTGTTCCGTATTGCATTTCTGGATGATTAAATTTTGTTATATGTTAAATCACATCCCACTAGTGGTAATCCTTTAACTCGACACCATTTCCTCTTGAACTTCCAAACATTGACACTTTGACTCAATGTTATCACATTTGGAAGGTCATCGAATTCAGGGTGATAGGTGAAAATGGTGGGTATTATATTAAGTAGCCATAATTATAATTGTAATGGTAATAGTAAAAATAAAAAAAAACAAGCCCATCCGTGTAGGGTTGAAATTTGAGGGGAGAGCCAAGTGGGTGTGCGATAGACTTACCTCCACGTGGTGCACCCTGGAAATATGCCTTCACTATCAACATCTTATTTGGAAGCGGAGGGGTGTGTGCGATAGACTTACCTCCACGTGGTGCACCCTGGACAGCGTGCGATAGACTTACCTCCACCGTCTGGGCAACCTGCGATAGACTTACCTCCACGTGGTGCACCCTGGGCAACCTATACTCATACGGCAAAAAAGTCTATTAACCGGCAGCTGACCTCTGACTTCAAACTACCATGGCCCGACTGCTTGTCATATTCGATCCCTTCACAGTACTAATCTTACCTTTTTCTCGATCTTTGTGTTTGTCTGCCTCTTTTACATCTGTGAATCGTTCTTCTGTTCCCCACCCCTCGACTTTCTTCCACTTTG
>UZAE01001237.1:0-14363 GCA_900617975.1 Rodentolepis nana | reverse complement strand
GTCATCGTACTCCTGCATGTCTGCTCGCCAGATTTGGCAGCGACCGTACAAACAGTGACCAATCATCAACCTCTGTTTAACCTAAACCCCCATCAAGATTATGAGTAGCTCCCTGTGTGCACACTTTAACCGCGATACACGCACTGAATAAACGTGCTCCGTGCTACACGTTCTGTTTCCTTTATGGCTGGGCTATAGCTTAGCTGGTTCTGGGAGTCTAGCTAGATGTTGGGGAGTCTGCCATAAGGATTTCTGAGTCAGTCAGGCTTTACTAAGGTAGCAATCCGCTACAAAGTCTTATTTGAGATCCATAAATATCTGGCGAATTTTATTCGTTCAATCCGGTACGGGATTAAAAAGCAAAAACTAAAAAAGGATGTTTTCTCTTGAAAAATAACGTCAGCGTATTATATCAGGTCGTTGGCTCTCAAATATCCTCATGTGTATTCATGAGGATATTTTTGATTAACTCTTTCCGGGGTCCGAGTTAACTTTAGTAGATAGCTTGAAGATTACCAGAGCCGATATCAATGGACCAGTTGTTGTCGTCATGCACTTATCGACTTCATCCGAATATGCCTCCTGTGGAGACTGGGATGATTATCAGAGAGCACTTACCTACTCCTCCTTTTTATATCCTCATGGCTATCTTTGCGGGGTGGATGCCAATTATTTTAAATTATTTCAAATGCCTACCGACTATTTATCTTAGGACATTAGCGCCTAATCTTCCTTCCCTGATCCCTCTTCAACGTTTCCACCACATAGTTACTTCTCTAATCCCTCCATCCCGTCAGATCCTACAGCTGGACGCTTTGAAGCACTTCCTATCTTCTGATAGTATATATTTCCCATTTTCCATTCCTCGCTGCCATCTCAGTGAAGTACTTAACTATTCACATATTCTTACTCTTTAGCTTCATAACCAATTAGCTTAGTACTTTGTTTTCCCTAAAAATAATTATGCATACTTTAATAATGACCAGAGATAATGAAACGAGATAAGTGGATGTGTTGAGATTTCATAATGAACATTAAAGTAATTATGTGCGTGTATTCATTTATACTCTTTTAGTTCGATGCATATGGTTAATAAGAGTCCATTCATCAAATAGTCTGAGCGTTTGACATTAAAATATGTTTGTATTTATATTCTTGACCTTTTATATTTTATAAGTCAAAGTTACATATTTATTTAATTAAATCGTTAATGATAAATTGATTTCCTGTCTCGTTTCTTTGCTAATTTAAAATGCGCCTTCACGTCTTAGCAACATTTGCGCCAATTTAATGATGTCAATTAATATTAAATTCATGTGAATTAATAATCGGACCGCTTATGCAAAATAGCTACCTTGACTATGGCTTAAATACTTCCAAAGTTATAGTTGTGTATGGTTAATCTGACACTGAATATTAAGTAAAGCTAATATTTTCATGAGAACTGGTTGCTTCTTTGCGACTGCTTCCAAAATTTCATATTGTTTTAAATTATTGAATTGGTCACAAAAAATACAATAATCAGCCTAAGAATGAATATCGCACAACAATTACAATAAATTTTACAGCTTTAAGCAAAGTTATACGAAGAATCTGGGGTGCACAATGGACTTACCTCCACGTGGTGTACCCTGGACAACGTATACTTATACGGCAAAAAAGTCCATTGATCGGTGACTTCAAACTACTATGGCACGACTATTTGTCATATTCGGCCCCATCCACAGATTCGGCCCCTTCACTACCACGACCGCCCTGGTTGTCATATTCGACCCCTTCTGAACTACCATCATCCCACTGTATGTCATATTCGGCCCCTTCCACAGTACTCATCTTACCTTTTTTATGCCTTTGTGTCTGTCTCCCTCTTTTACGTCTGTGCATCACTCTTCTGTTCCCCACTCGACTTTTGTCACTTCGATGTTCCTTCTTCTATCTGTGAAGCCCCGAAGTCAGCTCCAGGGCTAATGATAACTATCAAAACGCCTGCCATTTGATATAAATAATACGAAGAATCAAGAAAGCGCGACAGATTTACATCTAAGTGATGCATGCTGGGTAAAGTTTAATCGTACGGCAAAGAGGTCTATTAACCGGCAGTTGACTTCTAACCACCATGGCCCAACTATATGTCATATTCGGCCGCTTCCACTCTGTTTCGTTTCATCTCTTCTGTTCTCCCTCATAAATTTATGTGGCTTTAATGTTCCACCCCTCCCTGTAGCCCGAAGTCAATTAAAGGGATAATGGTAGGTATCATAAAGTTTGCCGTTTAATCTAAATAAATAAGTAGAATGAGATGAAATTGAACAAAATTCCGAGTTTCTAATATTTAGTTTACTATTTCTGGATAATGCTATGACAACGAAGATCATTTACATATTGCAGTCTTTATAATGCTTTTATTTCGCGTCATTAATTTTCACAGTTAATCAAAGTGACAACTCTAACTGGCTTAAGTTAAAAAACGGTTATAGAGTTTATACAATATTGACATATATTACCGGATATTTTGTCAAAAACTAACTAACAGAATTTCTTATAGATCCGAAGATGTTAATTTTCATGGAATACTTTAAGAAACTCTGACCTTCAAATTTCAATAAAATTCAATGTGAGTAAATGTGAGTGAACGTATTTTGAGCATGTTAGTTAGAGTAAATTTATTGACATATGTTTTATGATATAATAGTGGTGATGATAATAGAAGTAAAAGAAATGAAGGTTATCAGCGAAATATAAATGTCTAACAAAAAGCATATTTAAGATAAAAACGTGAGGAGTTCATAAAATTAATTTCATCTTGTCATTAAGTTTTAATAACTTGTAGAAATAATCATGCAACTGTGACGATGAATTTGATAGATTTTACACTTAAAACAATATAATTTATTTTAATGCAAAATATTAATCTTTTATTTTGTTTTATTATTTATACCATGCAATTCTATTTGTCGTTTGTTTTCTTCAACGAACGTGATCGTTTGATTGTGGCAATACGAATTCACAGGGGCTCCTGCTACGAGATGGAAGATTCTAAACGTGTTTTGTCTATCCAAAGCCATGTAGTGCATGGGTATGTTGGAAACCGAAGTGCAGTATTCCCTTTGCAGGTATTTTTTAATGATAACACTTAATATCGTTTGCAATATAGCTGCATAAATTTGAAGTTGACAATATAAACTCAGTTCAGCTATCCTGCCACACACGTAGCCTCTGATGAATATAGCTTATAAGTGTTTAGAATATAGTTATTGTACAGGACAAGTTCTTTCTCTCGAGCATTTGGATACAATTTTCAATTCACTAAAGATGAACGGTTCTGCTAATTACGATGCTCTACTAACAGGATACGTCGGCGATCCAAATTTCTTGCTTAAACTGGCTGAAATAGCCAAAGATATCAAATCAACCAATCCACAAAGCAGATTTTGTAAGTTTAATTTTTATTGCTCATTTTTTAGATTGCGATCCTGTCATTGGGGATAACGGCAAAATCGTAAGCCTTTAAATTTTGATTTACTTATTTTTAATTTAAGTACGTCCCAGAGGAATTAATTTCTATTTATAAGGAGAAAATTCTTACTATAGCTGATGTTCTTATGCCAAATCAATTTGAAGCAGAGTAGTATTTCATTTGCTTCTTAATTAATCGTGATTACTTTCCAGGCTTCTGACCGGATGTAAAATAACCGATGAACAGTCGGCTATTAATTGCATTGATACTCTCCATTCCACTTATCGAATTCCCACTATCATATTTACCAGCACGGAATTACCCTTCGTTGATGAACACGGAGATGCACTTCTCGCTACTTACATAAGTCATCAGCCAAAGTTAGCGGAAGAGCGAAAGTGCAGACAGTTTTCCGGTGATTATTCTCGGGAAGGTAAGGTGCCATCGTTTCCCCATTTCTCATTGCCCTTTCAGCTCAATTGGTCAGAGCTCTCTTCCCCAAACTAAATGCAACCTTCTTTGGCACTGGCGATCTATTCGGTAGTCTTACCCTGATCTACTTTGAAAAACAAAATGGTCAATTTGACTTGAAAGTGAGTTTTAAGGTTTGCGATGCCTTGGAACTGTTAGTATGCCTTAGTGTTTCGCCAATGATTACATCCACCACATTTTTGCAATATTCGACGCCAGTTTTTACGAAGATTAGGTTCCAAGATTTATACCTTTCTTAAAAATTTATTTCTTGAATGACTAATAATTTTGTTAAATACACTTGCCAGGGTAAATGAGGGGTAACTTCTTTCATTACGGATCACATAATTTAATTTTCAACAAGATTGAGTTACGTATGAATCGAGTAAAGCCTACGTAGAAAGCATTCGGAACTTCATTATATGATCTGTGTCCTGTAAGCCGTTTTTTGTGTCCTTTTCATAAATTTGGCTGTTTACATTTGCAATGAATAGGTTTCTGACTTCTTAGTATTTTTGATTATTTGTTATTTTCTTGATCATCTATACATTTGCAAGTCTTTAAGTTAAGCTTTTTCGTGTGGTGGCCAATACATTCCTTGGTAGATCGTGGACAGGACGACTTCAGTCGATGAATAGTTCAATGTGTGGCCATTTTGTCGGTATTCTACTTTGTTTTGGTTGGTTGCGGGGATTGAGCGTTTTAGATGGTTTCGCTTTCTTATTAGCTTGCGAGGTCCGTAGTTTAGTATGGTCTTGGTTTTACTTCACAGATTGTTATTTAGCACATGTGATTAAATATTAATTATTCTGCTTCGTAACCACTGCACTCCACCTTAATTCAATTGTTCTCTGTTTACTTCTTTAATTTGACCTCGTATCATTCTTATGCTCATCTTGCAGTGGAATTAATGGCAGCATTTCCCTTTGTCTGATCCTTTTTATTTTTATTGATCAAAAGATTGTGCCAAATAGAGTATTTAAAAAGATCATAGCGGATGGATGTTGGAGAAAATTATAAAATCCGGACTTCAAACTGTAGTCAAGGTTTTGCATAGAAAGTTATAATAGCAATACAATGTTGACAAATGTTTTGAAAACTATTTGAAATAAAAGTTTATGCTATTAATTAGTCGTATTAATAGCATTCTTTTATAGAAACAGTTTATAGCTTTGACTTTCTTATGTAAAGTATGCCCTATTATATATTATTAATTTCTCAAACCCTTCTTTCAAGGGAGTTATCTGTTTTCTTTTTGGAATTAAAATTGTCACTAAGAGTGAGGAAGCAAATGAACTTTAATAATATCTACCTATTGTTATTCCCGTAGAGTGTGATTAATTAGAAGCATATTTTGCTATTGATGGTTAGCCTCATTCAAACGAAGTTCTTTAGCGTGCTGAAGGAGTATTAGCAACTTTAGCTAATATCTAACTACAATAACTAACGAGGAGGTACGAATTTTCTTTTTTTGGCACAGTCCCCCAATTTAGAGGTCATGAGATCAATGCCTATTTGATAATGTGGGTGACGAACCACTCTGGTTAACTATAATTGACAAGAAAGGTATTTGAATAGCAGCTTCTTGCAAAATCATGTCTAGGATACCCTAAATCCATCGTGGTCAATTTCCCCCGACACTTCTCCTAATGGGCTTTGGATGTTTTTTCCGTCTGTGACAGCGGTTAACTAGTACATCTGTCAAGCAGGAAGCCTGGAAATCGACCCCATTAGAAGGCAACACGGTATCCTTTTTCTGAACCTACAGATATATTTTTAGCCATCCTCTTTCAATTATTACTAATCGCCATTGCAGGAATGGGATAGTTGAAATGGACGAATGGCTGCTTGTGTGTACATTGAGGGGTGATCGTGCGAATACTGTCTTGATTATCGATGCAGAGTGCAGAGGTGAATCAGCTAAGACTAATCTTCTAAGATGCTAAGGAAATTTTTACTTCCAAAGTCAATCATCTCAATTTCCTTTTCAAAAAAATGTAAATTCACTTAGGTCGTTGGCATTATCATTTTTATTCATCATTGTTCACAGAAAAGAAATCGATAGTTTTCATAATGTTAGGATTATCTTCATATTTAATGAGATTATCTTGTCAAAGCCTCTTTTAGGAAGACAAAAACATATTCTCAGCACCTGAGTGGGGAATTAGTGAAATCCCTATGAATTTGAAATATCCCCCTGTTCTCTAATTAAAATTTTCTGATTATGCACTTTTTCCAACATTATGCTCTTTATTATTATCACCCATAGCAGTAGGAAGTCGTTTAGCTGTTTCAATTGTGGGAGGCAATTGAATTTAGACGAGGCTCTATCGAAGGATGCTGAGAGCAAAGTCAAGGTTTCTAAGAGTCTAATTTAATTTGATTTTTCTCTTCGAGTTGTACAATATTTGCTGGTTTAGTTGTTCAATTTCCGAAAATTCTAATGTCATGACTCATTCTCCTGGTTAAAGCAAATGCTTGTCTACGGCATCCACTTTTTTTTCAAATCAAGGTTGGTCTTTCCAATTAAGCCCATTTTTTAGTTGTTAAGACCCTATATGACTTTAAACGATGTTCAGTTACTTACAGTTGTATCACTAAAAAAGCTGCAATGGGCAGAATTGTGTACGCCGTGTTCACTCATGGTGAACTCTAATATATAAGGTTCAAAAGGTGATGAAGACATTCTGATTTTCCGGTTGCACTATAAAAGGTCACACTTATAACATTAGTGACTAAACTTGTTGATTAATTTCCATCAGAGCGGATCCAGGAGAGCTTCTTTCTATCCAAGTTAGGCATTGCCCATGTGTGGAATCGCGTATAACTGTTTGACCACGAGATAAATCTCCCTTCTTAAACACTGCGATTTGAGTGAGATTGACTTCTTCACGCAGTCTAGCTTATCACATATATCTGCCTAATTGTGTGTACTTAGGCCGTTGTAAAGTAATCAAATCATAATATACTTTCTCTGGAGTTTTTTTGAAATCCATGTCTCTTGGTTCCCAATGTAATTTGTGCGAAGGAATTGGTGAGTGCTCCAGTGTTCACCTATGCAAATTATATTTACTCATACTCTTCTTAATTGTTTTCTAGAAAGTGCTCTACAAAATCCAATGCACGATGCAGGCTGTTCTTAGGAGAACTTTGGAATATGCAAAACTACTCGAATCGGGTACGTTATACTTATCCATAGTGTTTCAAAAGTTCGCCTTTAGTACCTTTATATTAAAATCATATAAAAATATTGATTAACCCTTAACTTTGATTTATTAGATCCAACCAATTCGATGGAGAAAGTGGATCGATACGAGCTGAGACTCATTCAGAGCGCAAGCGATATTCTCAATCCCCCTGAATTCTCCTCCGTTCAAGTTACTTATCTCTAAGTACTACTAAGGTGGACCGCTATTTAGCTTATAGGAACTATTAGCCCCTCTCTTTTCATAAACTGGCTTATTTTGTGTTAAATATAATTGTTATACAGTTGATGAAATTGTGTCATGTTTAATTGACTTAAGCTGTTATTTATCTCGTTCTGTTATTACGTTTATTTTGTTATATTGAGGAGAAGAGGCACCACAGCCTTATGTATATTCCCCAAACCGAAAAAATCTAATTAACTTTAGGAGAACGTCTAGGAAGTAAAGGTAAGAACAGAAGCTATCGAAATCCGTAAAGATTGAAACTATTAAGAAAAAAAGAGCGGTACTATGACAATTGTGCAGAATTTTCGATTTCAACATCGAGATCTCCCTCTTTAACATTTGTAACCTACGTAAAGATTATGAAGTTGAAAGCTCTACAATCTTGTCACATTCATGTCATTAATGTTGCTTTAGGTTCATGTAGCTATCTGGGCTTGACCTGGCTGTCTTGTTAGTCAGTGTTACAACTGAAATAAGTGAGGAAAATCAATCATGGAGCCCAGATAAGCAGGAAATAATCCTTCGGCTTTGATTAATTGCCTCGACAATAAAAGTACAGTCGTTATTTCACTCATCTCTGTTACAATGGGTGTAACTTGGTGGCCTAACTATGATTCCCGTCCTAACCATGTTGATTTCGGAAATGTGTGGGCTTTTTGCGATAGTTCTTCCAGGATCCGTTTCAAGCCGAAATTTTGTCACACTATCTTCGAAATTTATCCGTCTTCCTGATTTTGGAGCACCACTTAAAATTCATTTTGTCCAGCTCAAATCTTTTAAACCAAGGTCGACTTCGGTGGATCTTAAGCACCTGCACACAAATTTCAGTAATGACTTTTGTTGCCTTGCCCTCATTCAGGACCTGATGACAGAAAATCAGTATAATATGTCTGACTTGCTTTTAGTTACCATGTCACTAATACACAGACCAATTTTATGAGAATAAGGGGTGTGCGATAGACTAACCTTCACGTGGTGCACCCTGGGAAACGTATACTCATACGGCAAACAAACTGGTGCACCCTGGGCAACGTATACACGGCAAAAGAGTCCGTGGTGCACCCTGGGAAACGTATACTCATACGGCAAAAAGTCCATAAACCGAAAGTTGACTTCTCACTTCAAACTACTATAATCCCACTGTAATGCA
Organism: Rodentolepis nana; assembly: GCA_900617975.1. NCBI lineage: Eukaryota > Metazoa > Platyhelminthes > Cestoda > Cyclophyllidea > Hymenolepididae > Rodentolepis > Rodentolepis nana. The sequence goes on along the minus strand of UZAE01001237.1, from coordinate 5,854 downwards.
TGTTCGCCCACTTCCACAGTACTCACCTTTTCTTTTTCTCTTACTTTGCGTCTGTCTGTCTCTTTTACAGCTGCGAACCTCTCCTCTGTTCCCCCCCCCATTCCACATTTTGAGACTTTGTCTGTTCCTCCCCTCTGTGAAGTCCGAAGTCATCTAAAGGGCTAGTGCTAACTATCAAAACGCCTGCGATTTGATACAAATGTATTTTATGAGAATAATCTTGCATAAAATAAATCCACTAAGCTTCTTCATTAGTTGAGAAATAAGTAGTTAAGATTCAAACATCATAAAATGCAAAAAACACTCCGAGTTGGTAACAGGCAAAGCTCTCTAACTAATTTGGCGAAATTTTGGATTTTTATGTAAGTTTAATGACCTACCTTGGAGGCGAGAAGCAGGATATTTGGGCAAACTCTGCTGCAAAATGAAACTAATTGCCTTAATCGGAAGTTCAGCTGACAAAATATGCACTTACAAAGTTCAGAGATCAAATATTACGTTTTTTTCCAGCAGTCAGATTTGATGGGATGAACTTAACAATGACTATTATTTATTAACAACGCCAAACATCACGATGAATATTAGTGAATAATAAGTTAATAGACTTATTCTTTTGTGGCAAAATATCATGATTCGAGCCGTTCTCTGAGAAATCAAGAAGGGCGTCAGAAACGCTTGATTACTGTTTGAACTACGAATATTTTGTAAATTATTCATTCATTCGATTTTAAGCGGGGTTAATATTAACGAAATTTATGGAAATACTCGAAGTTTAATTTCCCTGAGTGTAATTTTTGATCTATAAATTTATATATAACAGATTGAATTCTTAATTTGCCATTTTTTTGGCTATTATTTATTTAAAGGTAAAATCGAAAAATTATTACCGTTGATAATATTCAATCATTTGACTGACGTTGTTTGCCAATATATCAATGTGTTTTAATTGCATTCAGGATAAAGATTTTTCCCTTGTTATAAAACGATTGAAAAAATACATTTTTAAGCATGCAGAAGCCTGATAAAATGGATCCGTGCCAATTAAAAGGTCAGGAAAAGGTCAAAAATTTACCGTGGGATTACACAAACTATGTAGCATTTTTAACTTCTGGAGAAAGTCTAAAAATGCGAAAGTATGCAAACTTATTAGGTGATATATATTTAAGACTTGCTATCTAGAGGGAAGGTAGTTTATAATATTTGACGTAGACTGAATAATTTCATTGGTAGTCATAAAACTATAATGGTAATTCTACCAATAATTTCTAAAATTTCATTATTTCCTATTATGATTCCAGATAATTATCGATTTGGTAAAATTTAATTTTACGTAATCTGCTTTTAGTCACTTCGAATTTTCAATAACTTACAAAATTTTAATATTTTTTAATGATGTGGACTGATTTAGTAGCTAGAAATGAAGAAGTTCAAACAAATATCCGTTAAAACGGTCGAATGTTTTGAAATGTGTTCGAGGTAGTTTCTTTCCATAACTAGACAACGTTTGCATCAAAATATAATTTGCACTTTCCCTAATTACCAGTCCATCGAAACCTTCGCTTAACTATTCGTGCATTTAAATGGACATAAAATTGAATATGCAGATGGATATTCTGCTTGTTTGAGATCTATTGGCTGTCATTTACCGACAAATTTAATTAACACGCTATTTCGAATTCACCTTGGGAAAAAATCCATCGATCTTTATTGATTTAAATGCATATAAACAACACTTTCCTAACTGAAAAGAAAAGCGTATCTGGGAGAGCAGAGTTACCAACCCTTCTCATTTAAAAATCAATAAGGTCTGATTGCAAACGCCCTGGTTCTCAATGCGCTTAATTCTAACCAGAAAATAGGTCAGTTAGACTTGTACGCAAGTTTAAGTGTACGTGACGGTTACTACACACGTTTAAGCATCGAGTTAACCTTAGCGTGTGCTAGTGCAGAAATAAGATATTAGGAAAGAGTGCATATGACGTGAGTTGGGTTTATTACTTATCTTGGCAAACTGACCACATGATTAGTCAATAAATACAATCGATATTAGTCTACGAGAGTAGTCGGAAAAAAGTCTATGACCTCCAGCATTTAATTCATGAAAAAAGTTTTTTCCCTTATAAATCCTTTCTTTAAAAGAACCAAAACATAAATAAAACACAACGTCCATGCATTTAATTAATTGATGGGTTTAAAAGCTTTAATATGACTTCTTAAGTATGCTCAAAGTAATTTGTCATAAACAAATTTGAAGATTTGAGTTCATTTGAAGATCCCTTTATGACATTTCAAACAAAAACACACAACTGTGGAAAATCAAATATGAATATTCGTTTTTGGTTCACCAATAAACTAATTTCCCTCACAACAGCTAATTACACTTTTGGCCTTAATAACTCAACATTAATTGCAAAAATCATGTTGAAGAGCTTGTGGGGCACATAACATCACAGCTGAACAAGTAATCTCATGCACACCCAGATTGGCTTGAAAGTGCGCCGTGGAACTTTGCGATGGTGGGGTGTGTGATAGACTTACCTCCACGTGGTGCACCCTGGGCAACGTATACCCATACGGCAAAAAAGTCTATAAATCGGCAGTTGACTTCAAACTACCATGACCCCACTGTATGTCATATTCGAATACTTTGACAGTATCCATCCCACCTTTTTTCCACCTCATCTACCTTCGTCTTTGATACATTCTTCTGTCCCCCCCTTCTTGAATTTTTTACACTTTGATGTTTCTTCCTCTCTGTGAAGACTGAAGTCAACTAAAGGGCTGATGGTAACAATCAAAACGCCTGCCATTTGATATAATAATAATAAAACTTTGCGAAGGGAGTAAGTGTGGCCGTGAACGCGGAGAACGCAGCCATCCGCCAATCAATAATCCTCGCTTGGGTTATCGAATCCGCCATTTTATTATAATGACTAAGCAACTTGTCAGGACATGTACTGCCATCACACATCCCGAATAAGCGTGTTCCGCGTGAAATGCCTGTTTCCTCTATAGCTTTGCGATAGCTTATCTAGTTCTGGGAGTCTTTCCAGACATAGGAGAATCTGTCATATAGATTTCTGAGTATAGTCAAGGTTTATTAGTGTAGCAATCCGCAATAAGTTCTAGTGTTACGTCGCAACTTTTAGAGCTCTTGTTCATCAAAAGTGCTCTAATCTCATTTTGGTAACAATATTCGTTTCTGTTAAAGGACACTTTTAATTTCCTAAAGCCCAGATAAGAATGCAAATTTCGGAGAAATAAATATTTGTCGTTAAAAACTAACTAATTTGAAATCTTGAGGTATTGATTATTACCATTTCGAGTAAAATAATCTCTAAAATGATAGCCCTGGTATTTCAGTCTTAAGTGCTTATTATTCTGTGGTTTTTAATTTCTTCATTCATGATAAAGCTATTTGAACAACTTTACTTTGCAATTATAACTTCTTCAACATTCCTTATTATGACTATTTATTGGCTGTTAAATTGTACAAATAAATGTTTGCTAATGAAATACAAGCTTATATAATAAATTTAGTGAAGGAAGCAGATATTGGGGTGCATTGTATATATTTAGGCAACTCATTTTCCATCTTTGATAGATTTTCAACATAATCTGCGCTTTGGAGACTATTGGACAATGTTCGACTGAGAGGTCTTCTCACTCACCTGCACTTACTCCTTATGCTATCCATCCAGACTGTTGGAGTGGCCACGAGCCTTCTTCATTCGGCTTGGTAGCATTGTACACTTGTCAACGAATTGTGTCGTGGTTGAATTAAACATCTTAGCGTTTTTTCCCATTCCAAATAATTTAGTCAAGAAACGTTTATTTATATAAAATGGCAGGCATTTTGATAGTTATCATAAGCCCTTTAGTTGACTTCAGGCTTCGCAGAGAAGAAGGAACATCAAAGTGAAAAAAAGTCGAGAGGGGGAGTGGGGAACAGAAGAGCATTTCAAAGATGTAAAAGAGACAGACACAAAGGTAGAGTGGAAAAGGTGAGGTGAGTACTGTGGAAGTAGTCGAATATGACATACAGTGAGATGATGGTGTTTTGAAGTCGGAAGTCAACTGCCGGTTAATAGACTTTTTTGCCGTATGAGTATACGTTGCCCAGGGTGCACCGTGTGGCGGTAAGTCTATCACACACCCCCGTCAAGGAAAATAAGAAGAAGCATCTTCTTGATCAATGATTAACAAATTGGGCTGAATCTTACAATGTGTTGTTCACTTAAATGTCTTACTAAAACTTATGCCAGAATATTGATTCATCAATCCTCACTGTTCTTTAAATTTTCGAACTTATTTATTTGAAATTAAAACAATTTAACTTCAATGGGTCCAGCTATTCAAACGAACTGAGAAAAGTACAACTTTTAAATTCTAGTCGACTAAAGATCATTAACATTTTCATTTTACATTACCCTTCCGTCCCTAATTTTGAATATTTAATTCCTATGTATGTAACCATGGAAATATTTTACCCATGTTCTGTAACCAGCCCAAAATTTGCTCTATTTATAAGAAAACACACATTTGATGGCATATGCTATTGTTAGAGGAATATATAGTTGCTTATATTTATTAAAGATATAAAGCGTTAGATTCTTGGAATTTGACTTCTCGTTCTTCCATTGCAATTTTGTGGATGCTCTGAGATTGTTATATGGAATTTCTTTACTTCCAATATTTAAGGTTTTAAATTTAAGACCTTTTAATAGCCTACGCAACTACTAGCGTAATACCATCTTTACAAAGTGAAAACAACTGAAAAACATTGTGAAAAAAGGATGAACGGATTGTAAAATTGTTGTAAATAAAGTAATTGCGTTAAAAAAGTCTCACTTCACTTAGTTTTGAACTTCAGTTGCAAATATATATAGTACTTTTAGTCTGGGTGTTCGTATCCTGATTTTTGACAAATTCGTATGCGGCCCGCGACGCCTATGACTAATTAATTTAGCTAAATGCCTTCAAAACCTGAGAAAGTAAGATATGCTTGGAGTTACGATTCCACCATGCTCGGATAATCCAACAGTCTGGTAGGGTAGGCATATTTTAAATCTTCTTTATTTCGGAATCATATTACATTAATTTTATCATTTTATAAATATATCGAATTAAATTAGCTCCATTTGAAATACTTTTAATGGAGACGACCATATTAATTTTGACATTGTTCACAAATGAGTTTAAATAACTGAAGAAATTAACTTTTCAATAGCCCCAGCCGAACACACACATACCATGGTTTAGCTGTTCAAGTTCATAGGTTATTTTGGTTGATTTACGTGATGTCCTCGCCTTTACGTCATGCAATCATAAGTCTAATCATGTCTGCAATTATATTTACATCTTGGGGTGTGCGATAGACTTACCTTCTCGTGGTGCACCCTGGGCAACGTATACTCATACGGCAAAAAAGTCTATTAACCGGCAGTTGACTTCTCACTTCAAACTACCATCACCTCACCCTATGCCATATTCGACTATTTCCACAGTACTCACCTCACCTTTGTTCTACCTTTGTGTTTGTCTCTTACATCTTTGAAACACTCTTCTCTTCCCCCCCCCCCCCCCTCTCGACTTTTCTCAATTTGATGTTCCTTCTCCCCTCTGTGAAGCCTGAAGTCAACTACAGGGGCTAATGATAACTATCAAGACGCCTGCCATTTGATATAATAATAATAATATTTCCATCTTCGTTTTTGGTCAATTGAAAAATCTATTCATATTATTGGCGGAAGCGACTATATTCCATTCTCTAAACAAATGGAGATATTGCACCAACAAAGCAAACGTTAGTGTAGGTGTCTACTCTGAACTCTTCTCTTTCTACGCAGCAGCG
>UZAE01001236.1:0-14375 GCA_900617975.1 Rodentolepis nana | reverse complement strand
AAGTCTATTAACTGGCAGTTGACTTCAAGCTACCATGACCTCACTGTATGCCATATTTGTCCAAATCCATAGCACTCACCTTGTCTTTTTTCTCTACCTTTGCATATGTCTCTGTTACATCTATGAATCACTCTTCTGTTTTCCCTCTCTACTTGTTGTGTCTCTGTGAAGACAGGAATCAACTAAAGGAGTAATGATAACTATCATTAGGCCTGCCATTTGATATAAACAAGTTTCTCTATAAGAGAGGCTTAGTATCTAACATAAGATCTGAAAAAAAAATTGGGGATTTTGATAAACTAAGAAGAGAAAGGGGAGGATTTTACAAGAACAATATTCACTCAATGCTGTAAGTAGGCCACGTCAAGTAGATGTCAGATAGAGAGATAAAATACTAGCATATATTAGCTGGGATATTTCGATTTATGGACCAAAAATGTTGCTCCCAACGCTTTCAGCTGTATCACCAGGTTATAGTCGCTCCAGTGCTGGAGATAAAATCTGACATTGTTCTCTGTCTACCGCTAGAAGAGCAAGAGGCTTATTTCTAAACGCGAAACAAGATACTAGCGTATAAGCTTCAACATGTTGAATCAAGACACTTTAATGCACCTCCATAACCTTAAAAGAGCACTGAAAATTGGGCAATGTATATCCCCATTCGAGAATCTATAAATTTGAGAGGTGCTATAGGACGAATCTCAGAAGGAGGTACTTGATAACTGAAATGACGAATGAGTCATTGGTAGATTAAACATTAAAAGGGTACTCATTAAGTAATGAGAGGGTACAGCTGAGTTTACCACACTTTGGTAAAGCAGCCAAATCAGACCTCTAAGTGCAACTTATCGTATTTACTACAAAGTGAAGGACATTTTTGTCCAGTGGCTGGATAAGTCTTGTCATGCAGGTCCCTAGTCTTGATGTAGCATGTCCAGAAGTGAAAAAATTTCGTCCAATGCGACTGCATCTAAAAAATCATGGCTATGAAGCTAAATAAAACGACAGTTTTGGAAAATAACACTCATAAAGTAGAAGACAAATGTATATATATATTCAAAAGTAAAGAGACGTGACACTGAAGAAAGAATGGAATTGAATAAAAGATCAATAGTTGTCTGAAACTGAAATATTTTTAAAAGTATATAGTGGTCTACCAAAGGAAACACCAGTTAGTATATGTTGCCTCTAGATGCATTACTATTGTAAATATTATTATTACTATTTTCCTTTCGCAAAGTGGTACCAGAAATACTAGGACATATTCCATAGAGATACGAAAACTATCCACATTAAACTGGATAACGTTAAGCTTGTGAGAGCTTTACCTACTTCCATTCCACCTGTAAGCCAACAGATGCAAAATTCAGTGAAACTATTGAAGAACAGCAACCGCTATTCAATACTAGATATCGGTGTCAAGCCACCGTCTTGAAACCCAAAGAGAAATGGAAAATTTTCTCCAGTCTACTTAACAGTAGATATAAAAGAACTGATTTCAAGAATATTTGCAACATTGAACTGAAATATCTTCTCTTCATACACGACATTACATTGCAAGTAGTTGCTTATGCTCGATTCGACCTCCTAGAAATGGTAAATGAGAATCTTAAGAGCGGCACAGTTGGCATCAAAATGGCTCATACAGAATTGCAGTCTCCAAAGCTTTTTCAATCGGACATTGTTAATAGACTTCTTAAAAAAGTGAAAATTTATCCATTTTCTGCACATTGATTTGCCTGCTGGTTTTGCAATGAACGGTACTTCGCCTGACACGTTTAAAGCGAACCTTTAGGAAGCAAAACGAGGATGCCCCAGGATGACCAAATGAGCCGCTTGGGCATGCGGTTAACCTGACGGAAGTGGGCTTTGTTCCACAATCACTGTTCATTCTTGCTTAACATTGCAGGGAATTAACCCCTTAAATTCGTTAAAAAGCATGTGATTTTACGGCAAATCTAATCAATTGCAGAAACCGGTGTATTGACTGAAGGAGATTTTTATGATTTGGTCGTAATTTTGATTGTATTCGAGTTAGCACTTTTGTCCGGTAATCAAATTTAAGTATAAATTTTTATTGGCTTTATAAATGCCAGACTTCGTAGATTCATTTGGAGACGTTAACTGCACTGGACACATCAACCCACTCCACTAGCTTCCTGACTAATACATGTGAAGACAATAAAAATATATTTGAAGTAAGTTGAGTAAAGTGTGAGATTGTTTTTAAGCTTTAATTACCTAGCGAATGTTGCGTAAAACACAGGACTTAGAACCCCATTGAAAGCACTTAAAGAGAGGAAAGTAAGCAGACTTTCCAATTTCTTACACTTAGGTGAAATACACGATCTCTCAGAAGCTAAGATATGCCAGCTAGTATCAGAATACAATCAATAAGCATCGAAAATGTATCTATTAAGCAATTGATTAAAGGTATCATGCATTTGAAGTATCTTTCTTGACATGGTGATGTGGAACTTTAGCAAAAAGATCGACCAGTCTTCTTTGATGTTCCCTTTTTGAATTAAAAACGAGGGATCAATTGAGTACTCGTGGAATCGAAAGAATGATCAGAAGAATGTGCACGAATTTAGCATAAATCCCAAAATTATAAGAAGTGAACATTAGACATGGAGGGTATCAAGCCATGCATGCAGTTAAGTACAACTTTTCCAGAATGCGCAGCGGGAAATAAGACATCAATTACTTAAATATAAACTTTAATCTTACACACAGAACCTCCTCTTTTAATCCATCTTATTATTTAAATTTTGGGTTGAGAGAAGGAGTAATTGGAGGAAGCTTGTATTACTTTGAGTGGGGTGAAATAATGATAAAATTTAAGAATACTTCATGCGTAAAGCCTTCCCTAGATAGGAGATAATATCCAATGCTAAACTAACTTCCTTGTGGAGAGAAGATCAAGCGAAAAAGAAAATTCCGCCAAATATTTCCAAAACGCATAAACAGTGCTTTATAAAGCCAATATTATTGCCAACGAACTCAAAGATCTCGCTTGATGAAGAAATTGAGCAGACAAGCTAATTCCTAAAATTCTAACTAAACATCACCTTCGATATTAGTACTATCATTACTATTGAGGATACTATAAAAGAATATATATTTGGAAGTGTCAAGCCTCTGGCAACGAAAAAGAGTGTTTAAAAACATGAAAGGGAAGTTTTCAAAGAATTTTAGTTCATTTTGGTTTTGTGAACTTGAGTCATACAATATTTACCAATCAAACACTCTATGTTCCAAAGTTCAAAGTTTATGATTTGTGCTCTGGATAGTAGCGAATCTGGCACTTATTGATCAGTGACATTTTATCAGGAAAGAGGAGGATTTATCTTTTCACATCCTTCACTTTCAGTGTTTGAGAAGGCACGTTAAATAACATGCTCTTCGCAGTTTTAACAAGACAGAGATGAGATAATATCGCGAGTTAACATAACTCCGTAGGCTGCTTTATTTCAGTTTAAACTCGTTCTACAAAATTCTATTCAGTTATGTCTGGTCAGTTTCAAGATTTTCTGTGGATTACTCTTGGCTACTTTTCATTTTGTCACCCCACCAGGAGTCTTTAACGTACAATCAGCTGTAAAATCAATTTCTTGAAGCCGATTTTGTAAGGACTACAATCAACTGTCATTAAATGGTTTTTTTGACTGTTAATTTTATTATGAACGTAAACCTACTGGACATTGATGACAGTGCTCAATAACTATTAAAATGTTAATAATAAGTCGATTAATCATTTACCTGTGTGAGTACTTCAGTTTATTTACAAAGGACAATGGTTCGAGTACATATCTAATATAATGGTTGATAGATTTCAACTCCTTTGTGCATAAATTAATCAGAGTGCCTTTATACACCAGCCAATGAACTCAAATTATCAACTACGTCTGAATACAATGGGCATAAACTCATTCAAACAATATGAATTAATTTGATAACATTGGTCCTTGAAAATTTCAAATTCGAAAGTTGGGAATTGTGTTAGGACCCTATTTGTACTTCAGTTAACCCTCACTGAACGATTCTAGCATTCCTCTATTGCAGATCCTTTCGCATGATAAAACTTGTGAAACGATGAACTGAATACTTACCAATTCTGCCTACTCAACCGTCAGAAGATAAGAAGAAATGAAGTGACATGGCAGATTCATTATGATTAAAACAAATAAACAGTGAATATCCAGGACAAGAATTTATTTTCATTCGAATCATGAACCATGAACTTCAAATTTTGTAAAGTAAGATTCTGTTTTAGGCAATATTATGAAAATGGAAGATAGAAATTAGATGAAAGAAGGCGCTGGGATTTCTTGAAGTTGTTCTCGGGTTCTTTACTACTTTCTACAATTTGATTCCGCTTAGCACCACATTTACCCATTATAAACTATTTTTAATGCCATTATTAGGCAAAAATAACAACCCAGATTATTATTTATGCCTATAGGCACATGCTCCGTTGAAACTCTCCTTCACACTAAGAAGTTGAATTAAAGTTCGATCATTTTTTTACATTTTTGTTTCTGACCTACACTCTCAGTTATCGGTATTTAAATCAGTCCATTAAACTAAACGAGATTTTTCCTTGGATATCTGGTTGGCAATTGTGACTGTCTACGTGAGAGCGGTGTGTTCGTTTGTTTAAAACAAAACGCCATTTCACTTCATTGTCATGTGATAAATGACTTAATTGGTAGCGCAGTTGTTTATCTTAGGTTCAACAATGAAGAGAGCTGGGAAACAGGAGTGAACCTACACCGAATCAGGACATTTTCACAAGTTAATTTGGAGTTTGAATGGTTCTCTTAAAAATTAATTTAATAAATCTAAGCAAATGTTCATGAAACTGTCAAAGATGCTTAAAACATAAAAACTTGCATATATGCAAGTTAGCTTTGCACATTTTAATCGAAATACAGTAAAACAATGCCGTGTGTTTTCAATGCGAGCGATATTAAAATACCTGGAGTCATAGAAAGGTACTATATTTGTCCAAGGGAGACAATTAATTGCAATGGCTTCCGGTTGGAAAAAATTCCAGTTAAATAATAGGCAATAAAAGGAGTTGATAGTGGGCAAGTGACAAAGATTTGAATCTGAAAAGCAAGCTTATAGCTGAAGATATTCTTATCAAGCTCTTTCCAAAATTGCTCCTGAACAGTTTGCAGTTTTAAACGGTGCCTAGAAGAAATTATTTTTGTGGATTCGAATGTTTCCGCATACCGAGTACAATTACTACATGGGCTAACAGTGTCATCAGTTATCGATTATCGATGCTTGCTCAATTCTGGCATGTCACGATTTATCTGCGTTAGCTGCAGATCTGTTCTGCAGGCTCATTGTCAACGTTTTGTTCTTAAACTCACTACCTTCAATTCGTTTGCTCCCATTAATGATAAATTGAATGAATTTTGCTATTACTGACTGTTGTGGAAATATGTGACCTAGAATTTCTACCATAAGTTGTTGCTGAGCCCAAAGGTATATTATTGGGCACACTTTCGGATTATCACGGGGATTAAATAAGCCTAACCTTTTACCATGGGGCTGAGTTGATTCATACTTTCGTCAAATAGCATGACTGAAGAAATTTCGTTGTTCAATTTTGAATAAAGTAACATTTTGGGGTATAAAATTTAGTGGAAATAGTTGAGAAAATTAACAAATTTGGGGTCAAATTTTACAAAAATTAAAAGAATGACCCAGGTAAAAACGCGATGAAAAAATGATATTTCTAATTTCTATTTGGAAATCTATTACAAATTAAGGTATTTTTAGTCTCGAACCAACTTTAAAAACGAATTTGACAAAGTTAATAATCACTACGGAAAGCAATCATTGAATTGTTAAAATAATGCTTGGAAATATGATTATTTGGAAAGAGAATCCCTAATAAATTGATTTGAATCTAAATATTGTGCAGATTGATGCATCCAGACATCAAGATTCTGGAAGCAAAAATACCACTACTTGGTCTTTAAACGAACATCATTTCAGCCAAAAAAATACTAGCATATGAACTATTCAGCATTATGTATGTAAATTGCTCTAGATACTTTCAAATACATTATGGAGAGTTTTTTTTCTATTTTTTAAAATGAGCTAAATGCTATGTTATCGGTTGATGATTAATAAAATTGAATGCATTTGATTTTTACCTATCAATAATCGTTTCATTTAGAATTCAAACGGCGTCCTATTGGGATTTATCTAAATCGTGAAATAGACCTTTCTCAAAAACTAATTTTTTAATAGTTTCTGGTTTATACTCTATGGCGCAATGCTCAATATCCGTTAAGAAACTGAGATACCATTTATGAAATGTGTCAAATGATCACATATGTTTAAAGTACTCTTTCATTCTAATGGAAGATATTCTGTATATGCATTTTTCCATACATTAGGTAGAGCACTTTTCTCTTAAAGATAATTATACAGAGATTCAAATGAGGCCATAAATGTGCCATTGAGATTAAGTGGCCGACTGACCTTAGAAATTAAGGCACAAAGTTTTGACGGAAAATTGCGAAAACGATAGCAAAGCGAACTTTTCCGTTTTGCGAAACACATTAGCCAGATCTTATGGCTCAAAGAGTGAGAGAAAGAGAGAGAAAAAGCTTTGTGAGGCAAAATATCCGAAATATGGCTTTACCTAGTAAAATTTAGAGATGATTTTGGGTAACTTACAAACATAATATCTTTGTAGATTGAAGTATTTATTTATTTATATCGAATGGCAGGCGTTTTGATAGTTATCCTTAGACCCTTAGTTGACTTCAGGCTTTACAAAGGGGAAGGAACATCACAAAGGTAGAAAAAAGATGAGGTGAGTACTATGGAAGTAGTCGAAAAATGACATACAGTGGGGTGGTGGTAGTTTGAAGTCAGAAGTCAACTACCGATTGATAGACATTTTTGCAAGTCAGAAGTCAACTGCCGATCAATAGACTTTTTTGTCTTTGAAGCTCGAATATGACATACAGTGGGGTGGTGGTAGTTTGAAGTCAGAAGTCAACTACCGATTGATAGACATTTTTGCCGTATGAGAGTATGTTGCCCAGGGTGTACCACGTAAGAGGAAAGTCTATCGCACATCGTAGATTGATATGTAATAACATTCAAACTATGCTAGAGCCGTGCAATAATAATTTTCAATTAAGTCTTATGTATTTTACCAAAATCAGCTTTATGATTATATTGAATTTAATTGGGTTGTCAATGAGGTTTGTAGGTTAAAGTTAACGAATTTTGAACTTTGAATATTGGGGTAAATTTTCTTCTGCAACTTCGTTTTGCTATGAAATGTGATAAAAGTTACATTTTCAAAAGTACATTATCAAAAATGCAAACTTTTTCACATTTTCCCTTTTTGAATTCAGAAATATCGTAGAAAAGCTTAATAAACCTTCCCACTGTCCATTTCTTCACTCCCTAAAGCGCCTAAAACGAAATTGAGCAATTTTCTGAACTTCATAAATATATAAATATTAGCTAGAGCTGAAAAATGATCTATGGTACAGTTGGGAGACAAAAGGTCACATCATTCAGCACTCCATACTCAAAATTTCTAGACAAACCGTTAAAAATGTTCAATGGTCTTAATTAAATGGAAACACCTAAACGGATGTTACCCTACGTCTCCGTCTAGAATTCGAAATTAATAGTTGAGCAATTGTACATAATGGCATATAGGCATTGAAATTTTATTAAGCTTTCTTTTAGAAATAAACCACAACTGAATCAAAGGCTAACTGTTCAACTTTTGAGGACAAGAACGACCTAGAGAATGCGCACTTAACTAAAAGAGCAATTACAATGGGTCCAAAAGTTATTGAAGGATAAAGTGTCAAGTGATATTAATTATTGATGTCCACCGTAAAGGAACCCAGTTAAGGCAACATGGAGATAACAGAGTGCTACAGCCCAATGAATATGAACTTGCTTGAAGGGAATTGAGTTCACAAATTTACATTAGTAATTGCCTCTAGATGATGAAAAGCATGAGTTATAATAACTTTTAATGAATTCTAGAAATTATCAAATATGTTAATTACGACAGCCCTATTTGACAGAGCAGTTATTTAAGCATAAAATCGGCTTACATATGTGCACTTAACCGCAGAAGAAGAATGCTTGAATATTTAAACACCTCGAATTGTCTAGAGGTTGAATTCATGTAAGAAAGCGTACTAAATTGGTTTTTTAATGTTCAACATAAGAAGAAGAGTCGAAACAGAGAATCGTAAAGGCAAAATACAAACACTACCACCCCATCTTACAATTTAGACACTAATGCATTAATTTTGGACTTTGCAGATGACTGTCCTATCCACTGCACTCCTGTCAATCATTATTGGCGTTTAACTCAATTTGAATGGCCTTTTCGAGACCATTTAGTCAGAAAATGTTTTACAGATTAATTTAATTTCATTAGAGTATTTATTGACTGATGTTTAGAAGAGGACATTTTGTTTTAGCTAGAAGAGGGAATTTTATGATACACAGAAGAGAGAAAACAGAATAGCCCCCAGGTTCTATGAATATTTGGAAATTAATCTGCCATTATGAGAAGCCTGATGAAATGTATAATGATGCGTATCAGCGTATGGTGCTGTTGACGGAAATAAGAATGAAAAATCTTAAATCTCGACCATGGTACAAAGTGAATCGAGAGTTTGGAAGCGCAAATTGGGCAAACGGAAAACTGAGTAAATGAAACAAATCGGGAATCCTGTTGTTAAAATTGTAATAAGAACGCTCAAGCGAAAAATCTAGAGGAAACCGACGTTCTTAACATTAGTAAAATAACATAAATACATGTGTAGCATAATTCGTACTGTATAATCGAAACTAACTGACTCGGTCATCGTAATTAACCTAGCTTAATAAGTTCACTTGTAATACAAATGGGAGAAGAAAATTATAAAAGTAAATTGACAAAAATTAACAAACGATAAGCCAAATAAAAATTAAACATCATAAAAAATTTAGAAGAAAGCATTTTTGTATATTGAAACAAAAATTATCGTCTCTAACAAATAGTTCATCTAAGGAAAGAAAATGCGAAAATGCCAAAACAATTTAAAGACTATTAACAAACGATTATATGCTTGCCTGTTTATCCTCTAAAGATGACGGAGCATTTGAAAGATGTTCCTAAAGGAAAGTTACCACAATATTCGAAATTAAGTACCTCCATATATTTCCGTCTATCATTTTCCTTCAGAGAAATAAGTTGATCCACGTCCATTTCACAATCCCACTCGTCATCCTACATTGAGTAATACAAAATTCACTGTAGCCTACATCTCGCTTATAAATTTTTCTTAGTTCAGCAAATATATAATCCTCCAAGCTCAGTTTTTCCTTCATTAATCTCCGTGATTTCTTATCATAACGAGCAGTGAGATGCCTTTTATGCGTTGGGCTTTCATCTTCAGTAACATCAGGAAAATTGACTTTATGTGTAACATCGTTATTCCCCGACATAGCAGATATATCTATTTTTAGCCGTTTCCAAATATCGTCGCAAGTGATTAAAAAATTTACGTTTGTCAAGGTGAAATCATGTTACATCCAGTTAATTATAACAATGACAAGGTTGTTCAAGGGCCGTTGTAATCTAATGTGCTGTCCTTAAACATTATGATTTATAATAACTATTTCTAATAATAATAGTTGCAGTTAAATGAACATGGAATTCAATCAGTAACATAGGACATTTCACTTAGTTATTTTGAATATATTACAATATTCTAACTTACACAAATTATAAAGAAATGGAAGATGGTGTTTTGATTTTAATTTAAGTTGTTATTAAGTTCAAATATTTATATGAGTAAGCGTAAATCGATGGGTTATTTATTATTCCTTTTTATTTTATCAGTGTTTTAGTAAAAGTTTCGTCCAACAAATATATATTGATAAATTATTTTGTTTTGTTTTGCAAATATATTAATTTTAATGCCATTAGCAAGGAAATAATTAAGGTTGATTCTGTGGGGGGAAAATTTCAATTGTTGTTTAACGGTGTTGGTAATTTGCATAAAATTCTTACTGTTCTAGAAGGTCTCTTATTTGTGGCCCAATTTAATGCAATGCTAAAATTCAATCCAATAAAATATTTAATTTAAGGTTGGTGTCTTTGGTTAAAAGATACTTCTGAATTTCCTTCGGCCACCCCTAATGTGAGTCTTCCCAATCAACTTTACCGCGGATCCCCATATATTGAATTTCAATATGAGCCGATTCACAAAACGTTAATAATACACTTTTAGATCATCAGTAACAACAGAGCGACTGGTAATTTAATGCTAGCTTATATCTATCAGTCTTTACTCCTTAGTTGGTGATATTGATTGTTGTCTCCGTGAGTACTCACTATTTGGATCATAAGAATATCCTCAAGTCTATTGGTCGATTCCTTTATTCTTCTACTAAGCTCCAACCTTTAAATTATATGACAATCAAGCCAGAGGAATAGTGATGTCATCTAGCCATTCAATTGAAGAGGTTTAGAAGGCTCCCACTTTCCCTAACTGCACCACCCCAATTCCAGGTTCCGTACTCCTTCCCTCTTTGCCTGAAATATATATATATATATATTTCACTAACTATGAGCAAAGATGGATGATAGATGCTCAAAGCTTGCCTTCCTATCTTCCATGATGATAGTTGGGACTGAAATCTATAAACTGCAAAACTGGTTAAATTAGTAGTTTCCGATCGACGCAAAATGCTGTTATTTTATTTACGACAACGTAGTCGATTTGATTAGCTGATCTTTTGCTACCTTCTTAATGGATCTAGACACCTATAGCCACATTATATCTCTGAGGGAGACTAACGATGACGTAGGATCAGTCAACATTAATAATTCCTTCAACTGAAACATCTATCCACATTCCAAGCTCCTCATTCGAAAATTACCCGCGCAAGAAAATAGCAGCAAGGACTACCTAAGCACACAGATGAACGAGTACTTAAATCGATTTCAGTAGAAAATGCAGCGGGTACGATGCATAGGCGCAACTTCCTCCACTTCTTTTGCCATTTTTCGTCGACAGAGCCACAGAAAGTTATCGGCAATTATGCTATTGCATACAACTCCTGTATTTCCACGTTCAGGCAGCGACGCCTTTGTTGCCTCATTCAAAAGCTGCGGAGAACAAAATATATATTTAGGCAAAATTAGAAATGTCTTTATGAGTAAGGGGGGGAGAGATATGATCAAACTGCACTAACCTCATCGGCTTGAAGGCAAAATCCACGAATTTCCACCTTCAAAGCAGATTTGCTTTCAAGTAATTCGCCTGCATGCAATCATATAGAGAAGATTGTATTCAAACCAATCAATGATGAAACACATAGTATGTTGGTAGGAGACGGAGCCATTTTTGCCTCTGGTTGGCTACTGAGACAGCGTCCAAGTGAGAGGGAATAAATACTGCGGTTGAGCACTCCACTCAGATTCAGGATGTCCTTCTGCTTCAGTTTTCATTTTGACTTGGCCTGCAGGTGTATCATTTACGTTTATTTTGATTCTTAGCAATGCATATCCATCCAATGTGCCTTGACCATCCATTTTACATATAGGTCTCGGAGGACACTTTTCATCAAATAGTGTACAATCAACCACTGGGAGTAGTAGGTATTCGCAATATAATGCTGAGCTAAAAGAGGATTCAATTGATTTGAGTGCTTTTCGGTTTAGGAGAAGTTTCAAGATTACAACGTCTCCATCGATGCATTCCATTGGGCCATCTTATCTCAATATTCTTATTACTTCAAAGAAGGCGTTTTAATGCAGAAATTTTCATTAAGCTATCATGTGCAGTCTTATTTTCACCTTTAGGAGGATACAAAGACATGCCTGCGCAACTATAAACCAGGATGAGGCTGCATGATGGGCTACATTTGCCTAAGGCAAAGCTATTTGAGACGATCCTTCAAATTAGGCAATATTTCCCACTAAATAAATGGCGGTCTTTCCAAGGGGAATAATTGGGGAAAGTATTGTCAGGAAATATTACTTAATTAGACCTTGGAGCCTTCTTCCCCCGAAGCGCTTGAAGTTAAAGTTTTAGTTTGCTCACGACTCTGTCTTTAAAGTAACTACCATGGGTCAGCGTTGGAATTTCATGTCTTTTGGCGTAAGAGCTCAATGCGCATGTTTAATTTTAATAATTCTTTAACTAGGTAAATTTCCAATGAAGCGAAGGTTCGACACACCTATATTGCTAGTCACAAATTCACATACGCCTGAAAACCACGACGTCTTCATGAAGAGTTTCTTTCCACAGTTATCTTATAGTAATGACTGATACTTTGGTCAAGAACTAATGGTAATCCTTTTGTAAATTAGTAAATGGCGTTGTCCTTGTGATTTCCTGGATTAAAATCAATTAAACGCTTAAACGGAGCATTTGCTGTGTAATTTCTATCATTGGTCAGGTCTTATGATATTTTGTTAGTGAATTGCTACCCGTTATAAAGGAAAGTAATGCGAAAAATATTAGCGCTTTATTCATAAAAGCACCTGCCCGTTAAAGACCAATTGTGCCAATAACGAAAGCTGTTTCGCATTTAGGGTAACTGTGATGATGCAAGTGGCATAAAAGTAAATCACTTAAAAACTAATTTAAATTGGCACAAAAACAAAAAGCAACCATAATTGCGTTCAATATTATATTTCATATTCGACCCCTGGCACAATATTCATCTTACTCTTGTCCCTACCTTTGTGTCTGTCTGTCCCTTCTACATCTGTGAATCACTCTTTTATCCCCCCTCTCGAATTTTCTCACTTTGATGTTTCTTCCTCTGTGATGCTCGAAATCAGCTAAATGGCTAATGATAACTATTCAAAACGCCTCCCGTTTGAAATGATATTTCATAAAACTTACCCAAGAACCCACCCGGTGTCGTCACGGAAATAATGTATCGGAATAGTGCAAGTGTTTTTCTGATTTTGAAAATAAACTGTTTTCAAGAAATCGTAGGGCTCATAGTGCTCGAGTCTTGCTGAGACAGTTCAAATTAATAAAGACATTTGAGCAAGACATTCCTCTGGAATTTGCGGAATGGATCTACCATGTCTACTGAGAAGCCAATAAATACCTGCCTGCGAAATTTCAAAGTTTTGGCATCTGCTCTAGAAAATGCATTTTTGGGGGGTTGAGCAGAAGGAACTTTCGTTTTTTACCTCAATCGTCAAATACTAGTAATAAATTTCTACAAAATTAAAATATTTAATTGGAGTTGGACAAAGGTCTGAATGATTATTACTAAGATGTCCCTCGTGTTAATTTTTGACAACCACAATTACCAACATCAGTAATTAGTAAGAAAGCTTAAAGTAGGCTAAGATTTTTGTATCATAGGAATATGGAAATCAGAAGGTTATTAGATATAATCGGTTTGAAATTGGTTTAACGGAAAATAAGCAACGCATCCTTCAACTTCGAAGTAATTTAAAATTTAAGGACTCGATTACGTCATGTCTATAGCAACCTTACTGATGAAATATATCCGCGTTGCTTTGAAACTCTACAGATGCACTTCAATGGAACGGCTTCAAGGACTACAATTGCGGTCTCCTTTCATTTAGATGTACCATCTTGAGTTGAGTCTCATGTGTTTTTCCCTCAAATTTGCAACAGGAATAGAAAAGTACACATCTTTCATCGAATGAATTAGAAGTGCGTTGGGATTACCAGCATTTCTTTGAGATCTTAGCAGGGAAATTAGTTTCAACATTGCATTTAACTCTCTTGCTCTGTTTTTCTTAGCAATTTCATAACTAATAGTCGCTGAAACTGAAACACAAGACGCTCTCCGGTTGCCAAACATCTGAAGTAGAGTGACTATTTAAATGCATGATTTCGTAAATTGCGTTATGAATTAATTAAACTATCAAGGCTTAAAAGGTGTTGTGTGATTGGCAAATTATCAGGTTTTCTTACACTACCACAAGAGTGACTGATATATCTATATCTTTATATCTGCTATAAGATAGTTAATATGACCTCATTAGTTGGCTTTTTCATTATAAATAGATAAGAATAAGTGTTGGGAATATTGTATTCCAATTTGTACTTGAAGAAGACGTGAGAAAAAAAAGACTCTACTCTAATTGGCGTCTAAATTTTGTATCTTTCGGAGTTGTCACTTTAGGTAGTCCTCTCAGTGACCCTGGCAATATTGCAAGGGCAATGACATATTTTTGGCAAATATTTGCAGATTACTGACAGCTCCTCTTTTCCACCTTTTTAGTATGAAGTCCTTCAAGATGGTTAGTGGCGATATTTATATATTAATTTGTATCAAATGGCAGGCGTTTTGATAGTTATCATTAG